>BMAO01002897.1:0-115000 GCA_019973975.1 Trichonephila clavata | reverse complement strand
ATTCCTGCGTTGTGGAGTAATACAAGATAAGAAAAGAATTTTCTGCCCTGCTCAAGACTCACGCGACAGGTTACACTCTTGACTCATCTGCACCTGTAAAACCTAATGATGATCTTGACCCTTTCACATTGAAATTTGTCGCTTCAGAAAAAGTGTTTTTCTGTGCCATACGAAAACCATATGCCATTTGAAATAAAATCTAATTTTTACGGAAACAAAATAACAAAATTTTTCCAGCTGCTGAAATAATTCGTTATTTCGGAGTTAATTGTTCGCTAACTAGGAGTTTTATGTCTTCACTTTACTCAGGGAAAGAGGAAAATTCGTTAAATGGTAGTCTGATTGCAATTATAATAATTTTTGAGGTTGAGTTTTCCTTTGGATTTTATCCAAATAGCCTTTATGACTATACGACCGAACACATACGGATTCAATATATGACTTTCATATTAGTGTTTTTGGAGACATTTCGATCTTTATATTCAAATTTATTGGCTTAAGCCCAAACAATACAGAATATTTTTTTACTAACATGTTTTTCATTTTTATAGTATCCGATTGAGAAGCTTGGTTTCAAATTTTAGACTTAACTTTCAATTAGTTTTAAAGATAATTCAAGAGATCTGATTTTTGTTAATCTCAAAGCCTGCAACATTATAAACTTTAAATGCGTTTCCCTCAAACATTTTCTATATCTGTCTTATTTTCTATTTAAGATAGAGTCTGGAATTTTTTTTTGTTGATTTACGTTTATTTTAAAAATTAAAATTCATTTATTCCTGAAGGTTTTACTTATTTGTAATAAAATATCAAAGTTACTATTTCCAAAATTTTTTTGGACTTAGCTACAAAAAATAATTAATAAAATTCAACAAAGAGTCAGATTTTCTATAAATTGCTCTTGAACCTTCTCCCTCTCAAATATATTAAAAATCAACAACTATACTTTTTTCTCTCTCAAAATTTTAAAAAAGTGGTTGGTAAGTAAAATAGTAACCACACCATACCCAATTATTTGGCTAACGAATTCCTTGAAGAGGTATTGCTTCACTGGAGATGTCTTGTAAACAGGCGCGAAGTCATGTTAGCTAAATTATTGGTTATATAGGGTGGTGTCGAAGATGGGTTTCCACGTTCACCTGATCTGAATCCACTAGACTTTTTCCTGTGGAGATACCTGAAGCATCAGATGTTGCGACCCTCCACAAAAACATAATTAGATCTTAATGGACGCATTACAGACGCTTGTGCCAAAGTGTCGCACTTTAAGCTCCAACGTTACATTCAAAGGAGGACCCAGTTGTGTTTTGAGACGGTGAGAACTTTGAACATCTCAAATAAAAGAGTATTATTATAACTATTTGTTTTTGTTCTTTTTCAAATTATTTTTATCACGTCACAGTGTAGGAAATCACGAAAAAACAAATGCTTGGATTAATCATTCTATTCTTTGCCACAATGTCCATAAGGCGCCTTTTCGTAATAAATCGATGATGCTCAACAATTGCGGGGGGGAGGCATTAAATTGATCACGATCGACCGGTAGACCGCCCAGACATTTTGGGGTGACCACCTTCGCTAAGACTTAGGACTCGCATACTAAATGGAATATATTTGTTGAACACTGACGCGAGCTAGACTGGAGTATGGGCTCTTCTCGATGCATGCGACTATGTGTAGATGAAACATGTACCATTATTAAAAGCACCCGATGGCGCTTAAGACATTATCTGTGACTATAGGGGCAAATGCAATGATCGTGATGCCAGCCGTAGAAACGGGCTTTCCCCCACAAGCCGACTAAAGGGGAGATGAACTTTTATCAATCAGCTTAATTTTTAAGTAGCCAATACGGGATGGGCTACTACCAAGCAATACGAATACCAAGCAATACGAACAAATATCACGAATATTCATTTTCGCCGATTTATAAATTTTCTGAAACTTTCCCCAATAAACTTATTATATCAATACGCCTTCGCATTTGCTTCAAAAACAATTAAGGAGATATTTATGAAACATTCGTTTTAAAATAAGATATTTTGTTATTTGCCAAAACAGTATCGTCCGAAAATTCATCCTCTCACAATTCAAGAAAAATAAAGCTCAGGTTAAAGAATTAAGTCAAGTGATTGATTGAATATTAACGTCGCACTGTTCAGCTACATGAGGGCTTTTGGCGACGGTCCGCGTAATTTTGAACCATGGTCAAGTGACGCGGACGACACCTGAGCTGGCACCTCCCTCTCCTAGCTACCACACCAACGGAAAGACGTTTGAGTTCTTGACAGATTTAACGTGTATCGCTCCCCTACACGGCGGGTCTTCAATGGTACTGGGCTCGAACTCATGATACGCTAGCCATGATCCGATACCTTGACCACTTGGCTATCGCGGCCACTAAGAATTAAGCCAAGCATAGGGTTTTAATAAACACATGTAGCGCCACCACTCTTCTGTTACTTGTAGGTGGCGCCACTATTTTACCATACTTTACTATATTGTAAATAGTTACCGCTATTTTTATTTTAGTAGTTTGTATATATGTTGATATGAATGCAATATAGTTACCACTATTTTTATTATAATAGTTCTGTATATATGTTGATATAAATTAAGAAAATTTGCTTGTCCAACTCAGTTTGGTCTCATTTAACTTTTTGAATATGTGGTTTAACTCCCACAAACACTTTAACATGTTCCAAGACTGAAAATGATTGTTAGAGATAAACAGCATTCCAGAGTTTACTCGCCGTAGTTCTTACGAATTATATATTGTAACCTAAAGACGTATTAGGAAGGAATTTCTCATTTTCATATGT
Source organism: Trichonephila clavata (assembly GCA_019973975.1). Classification (NCBI taxonomy): domain Eukaryota; kingdom Metazoa; phylum Arthropoda; class Arachnida; order Araneae; family Nephilidae; genus Trichonephila; species Trichonephila clavata. The sequence goes on along the minus strand of BMAO01002897.1, from coordinate 112,178 downwards.
CGGGAATTTACAAACTTGAAAGAAACTTTTCAAAAACCTTTTAATTATAGGGAAAATTTAGTACTAAAATTAATCTTAGAAACATTTGTAGGTTTTCTTCTCTTATAATAGTACTTACTATTCACTATCTCCGGAGGTGGGTTGAAAAGAAATTAAAATCAAATAAAAGTAATGTTCTATTTAACTTACTTTTGACCCAAGTTCAAGTGTTTGTCCAAATACGCATTGATGCGCTCATTTAATGCCTACATTTAAGGACTGAACTTGCAGAAGTAGGTGCGCCGAAAATGGGCATCGGATGCGTTTCGCGGTGGGGAACGAGAATCTGTATTAGGGCTTAAGAAACTCCCGTAACTTTGCTGGATATTGTCGGAATGAGGTCGAATGTCTTTGCATTCAAGTCCCGCGTCCGGATTTTCATTCCCTACAGCAACTTAACTTGCAGGTGCAGCCTTGCGAAAATACGATTGCAATAGGGAACTGCTTTGGCAATTGCATCGCGAGGAATTGCTGTCTCTTTTATAAATGGTAGACAAAGTGCACATTCCGCGTTCACGCTGTCATAATACATTTACATGAGACCAGACGCAATGTGTATCATTGAAAAAAAAACGTATAGGCTATGATATTGCAAAGGAGTTGTGTCATAATCAGGGATATAAGTGTACCATTGCCCATAAACATTCACTCAAAGCATTGCATCAAACTTTGCTAGATTTAAACGGTAATGAAAAAATATATTTGGGTGTGCTGCCGTACTACAGTCTGGTGATTTCCGATAGACATTACCAGTCATTCTTCGTTCTACTTTTGCTCACGAGATTAACGCATGTTTAAAACAATCGTTTCTATGGCGAAACACTTTGATTAACCATAAACACGCGAGTGCAATGGCAAGATGATCAATCGGAGCAAATATTTTCTAACCAACTGCTGGATATTGAAAAGAGTCACAATCTTCGGTTGAGCCGCCCATCCGGTATAGTGGTCAGTGAAGCTGTCTGCGGTGCCGTAGGGACTGGGTTCGAATCCCGGAGAAGGCATGGATGTTTGTGTTGTAATCCTTTCGTCTGTCTGTGTTGTATGCCCTCGTGTTATACATTGCGTGGTGCACGGGGTTTATAAATGTTAAAAAAAATACCTGTAGCTCTCGACTCTTGATAAAAAAAAGACAAAACTTCTAATTTGTATTTTCTAATAATCTCTAAAATTGAAGTATAGAATGATGTTTGAACTTGCATAACTCTATAACCAAGTGGATTTCCGCAAAGCCAATTTTCGGTGGATCTCTACACCGTAAAATAAACACGCAAGCCAAATTTCAAGTCTAAATCTGATAGAGCAAAAATGAAATTTTTATTATCAATCCCCTCCCCGTAATCCCGTTCAGAGTCGTTCTCCAAAATAACCGTTCTTAGTGAATTTCAATTCAACAAAAGAAACTTGCAAACGAAATTCCATTGTTATCGTCCTTGTAGTTCGAAAAAAGGAATTTTTTTTGTCAGTATAACCCCCTGCTCTCTCCAGAAGTTGGTTTCCGTAAAATACATTATTAATGGATCCCTATTCAATAAAAGAAACATGCTTAACAAATTTCACGTATGTGGATCTAACAATTAAAAAAATGAATTTTTTTCCTATAACTCCCTTTGACCCCTCGCAACCCTCCTTAGGGTTCGATTTTCGTTTTACTCTTTGTTAGAGGAAATCTATTCCTTGAAAGGAACATGCCTACCAATTTTCAAGCAGGCAGATGTAATGGTTGAAAATCGGAAATATTTATCCATTACGCCCAGGACCGGACCGTGACCTTTGGGGGCCCCCTAACTAATTAAAAATTTTGCCTTTTTCCTAAAAAATTATTGTGCAGAAAAATTTAAAATATACGAAAATTAAAGGTTTCCCCCCCAAACAATTTAAATACGTTACATAAGCAATAACATAATTTACAAAAAAACAAACAAACTTTTCCACACTTTTGTGCTGAATATTCTTTTATTTGCTCATCACATTTTAAGCCTTTGGTGAGGTCAACATTAATAGAAAGAAGTGATTAATAGCTAAGCCTAGTATTTGTCACTGTTGTCCTATATTTGCTTTCTATGTAGAGCATTTTAGAGAACCCACGCTCCACTTCACAGCTAGTAATACGGATCGCTAGAGAAATCTTTGAAATGGTATACAAATTTGGAAAAACCTGAACTAGTTTCTGTTCAAAAATTAAATTGTATATATCACTACAAGTATAAAACTCTAGCTCAGTTTTAGATAAGTTTTTAATTGAACACCTTCATTTACTAAATATTAGTCTACATCATCTGAATAGTAATCAGTAATAGCGCGTATACTCTCCAGGTCGACGTTCTCCTTACTTTGATCTTGCAAATCCATCAAAAATTTTAATTTCTTACTATATTCTGTATATATATACACTTGAATTCTTCTATTTAAATCAAGGATTAGCTTATCTAACACTACAATAAAATTTTCTGTCCCATAGACAGCTATTTCTGTGAATTTATCTGCAAATTTTTTGGAATAATCTGTCTCTAGTTCACATCGCTATATTCTGTTTCTACATTAGGACTTAATTTTTTTGGCTGGATCTTGATTCACATGTCGTACATTGCTTATAGACGTTTTTAATGACGTAATGAACTTATTCCCTTCACAGATGTTCAGATCCCAAGAATCATTTATTTTTTGTTAACTGAATTAAATCTTTCTAAAATTTCTTCCCAATATATAAATAAAATGGCAGTTTCGAGTTTTGCTAATTTCTTCAATAAATTTGCTGCCTCTTTTTGAAATTAATTTTCTCATTTTCATTGTCACTAAATGTCTTAAGAATATTCATGATATTACAATATTTATCTCTTGAGGCTTCAAAAGGATCGTAGTGACAAGACCATCTGGTCTGGCTTGAACTTTTTAAGGTAAATTTCAATTTAAGTTCACTATTTAGAAGTTTCTGCCTATAGATCGAAGTAGAAAAGCAAACATATATTTGTTGCACTAAACCAAAGAAGTTCACGATTTCAGTTGCAACCTTAACTGATTCTGCACAACTAGATTAAGAGAATGTGCAGAACACGGCACATAATTAGCGAATTTATTTATTTTTTCTTTTAGAAGAGCTTGCAAAGCATTATATGAACCGGACATATTAGTAGCGTTGTCATATGACTGCCCCCTTCAATTATCCAATAGCAGTCCATTTGTTTCTAAAAATTCTTGAAGATAATTTAATATAAACCTGTGTGACTACTAATCTTAATTAATGAGACACATCTTTTATACACTTTTCCCCGAAAATGTTATCGTAGTATAATCGCAAGTTAGTCATTGTGGGACAAATCTGCTGTTGAATCCATCACTATTGTATAGTACTTTGTGTGTCATTGTTATTTATTTGAGTTATATAATTGTTTTATGATTTTCTTGCTCATGATCTCAACTATTTGTTCATATATTGTTTTTGATAAGTACTATATTAACGATTTTGGTCGTAATTCTCGCAGTTCAATATATTCACGAATGAATGAGTCGAACTCTGCTAGCAGTTTCAGGGTACCCATAAAATTACCATTATGAGGAGAACTAAAGTCTTCCTCGATACCTCTAAATCAGCGACCTGTGGCCAATGGGCCGCTTGTAGCCCACTCGACCATTCTGAGTGGCCCGGTCTAGGTCCGTTAACATAACAAATTCAATTATTTAGGAATAATGTATTAAAAATTTAGCGAGACTCTATCAATCAAGCAATCAGATCTATCAATTTTGCTATCAATGTCGTTCTGGTACAAATTGCGAAATAATTTTTTTTCTTTTTGTTATTGTAATGGTTAGTGATAACAAATAACAATGCAGTAGCGATCATTTTATAGGTGTAACTAATTTTTAACTAACCCTCATGTCTAAAAATATTTGCTGTTTCAAGACTATTGGAATCTTGACTATTTCGTAGAAAAAAACAAACATGGATCAACAACTTGTTTGATTTGTCCTGACAATGTTATAAATAAAAATTATAATTTTGATCGTCACTGTACTAATAAACACAAATCTTTCAATGGCTCTTATTCTTGAGGATCCATTTAAAGACGAGATAAATTGATTTTCTTAAAAAAAAACTTTGAAACAGCAATGAATATTTTCCAGGTGGTAATGTCACAAAATGCAGAGGCAACAAAAGCATCCCATAAAATTTAATACATTATATATATTGATAAACATATGAAATTGTTAATGATAAACTTAAGAATTATTGCAGAAATTGTTAGATGTTTCTTAAATGCTTCCGATGTACTCTTTTATGAATTCAGTTATTTGTTGAGATATTGTTTTTTATAAAATCGAAAAATATTTGAATAATTTTGAAACAAAAATGCGCAATAAGAACAGACAGTTTATACAGATAATACTGATTTCAGTCTGTAGTTCAATAAAAACTCTTTGCTACCACATCCTGCGATGGACAAATTAATATATAAAATAAAAATATGTAATGCTTTGTCAAAAGAAAAAAAATCAAATTATCAAAATACTTGGCAGCTTTGTTTTTATGACAGTAGAATGCAGACAAGGGGGTTGGGATAATTGATAAACGGAAATTGAAAAATTCCCCCGTAACTGGGTAAAAAGTGAATGAAACATATATTTTGGGAGTTTTGTTTGATTGAGTTTGGTATATATATATATATATATATATATATAGTTTTAAAATAAGATCCAAAATTATATGAGATTCTATATTTTGACCAATTTTCTTACATTTTAAATGTCCTTGATCTTATAGCTTCCCCTCTCTATTAATCCTCACGTTGCGGCCCTCGTAAAATACATGTCAGATGTATGTGGGGCTCGGCGGAAAAAAAGGTTGAGTAGCCCAGCTCTAAATGCTAAACATCTTGTAGCCAAATACTTTACTACCACAATAGCACGTTTGAGGAAATTGTGGTAATATTCTTTATCTTTTCTTAGCTGCTCCTATAATTGCTTATCTAAAAAAAAACTTATTTTCTTTTCGTGTCAACCAAACTAACATTAAATTTATATGTTCAATAGAATTTTCATGATTTTCTAAACAACTTCTTACGTGTTTAAGAATTGTGTATTAAGAATTTGTTTCAGAAAAAAGTTTGCAAGTGAAAAAAAAAAACCATTACTAGTTGAATAACAAAGCCAAGATCTTTCCAGCACCTGGCCATTTTTGAGTTTTTTAGTGAAATGATTATTAGAAAAGTATGTCTTTTGTTCTTTGTATTCTCTTAGCGAAACAGAATATATATTGTTTGGATCTTTATTTTGAAAATAACTCATTTCATGTCGAGAGATATAATCAATAAAATTATTACTTAGCGATTTAGACCACGAACCTACAGGAATAATCCTAATCTTCCTATTCCGTGTCTTTATTCTTAAATAATTTAGAAATGTGTATTGGTACTTACTTTTTACTTGAAACCAATAAACAGGTGCCTAAGTATCTTTTAATTTCAGGTATTATGCATTGAGCATAGCACCAAATCAGTATAATATTGTAATTTAGAATTCTTATTACACAAAAATAAATGGCTACAGAAATCGTGCCACTACGTTTGTATAAATGCTCTATGGTCATTGGCGTCGCTCTATGATAGAGACTCTATCATAGAGCAGCGCCGTGTACAAAAAAGTGTAATTAATAAACTGTATAAATAATAGAGTGTAATAGACAATATTAATAGACTGCAATTATTAGAGTGTACTTAATAGACACTCTTTTAATTACACCGAGCAAGAAAATTAAAGCTTTGGAGAAGTACAAAAGAGGCTTTCAGTGGTTTTGATATTATTTAGTGTGCTGATTTCGAAAATGACATACATTTTTTCCCATCACATCAAGATTATTTTGTAAAATCGATATTTTTGCTAAAACTTTATTTGAAAAGGAATTATTTTGAACAATTTAGCCTGGGCAATTTGGCAACAGTGGTTTTTATCCAGTTAAATCTAAGTAAATATTGGTTCTTGATGAGGCAAATCAATTTCTCAGCAATTAGATGAAAAGTGTGTGAGTGAGTGAATATTGAAGTCGCACTGTTCAGCTACACGAGAGATTTTGGCGATGGACCTCGTAATTTTGAACCATGGTCAAGTTACGAGGACGATACTGAGCTGGCACTCCCTCTCCTAACTATCACACCACATATACTGGAGAACGTTTGAGCTCTCGACAGATTTAACATACATCGCTTCCCTACACGAGGGGTCTTCAGCGGTACTAGTCTCGAACTCATGACATGCCTGCCATGAGTCCGGTACCTTGGCCACTAGCAATTAGATGAAAATCATTGTTTCTAGAGCTCACAGGCTGTCTCTGATCATGAGAAAAACAAGAAATTCTCTTGAGGTTCTAACATTTTACATCCAAATATAGTGTAATTTCTAAAAGAAAATCAGTATCATACTATTTTAATTTGTTTGTATTAAGGTATTTACATAAAATATGTAGACGATTTTTGAAATTAAAGATTATTAATTCCCGTGTATTCGGTGGTAGGGCGGAAGAACAAAAGTAAATATCTCTTGCTCTCGAAAATATATTTTATGTCGTATTTTATTTTTGATTTGTGTGTATTTTTTACTGGCTTATTATTTTATTACTATTTTGATTGTAAGCACTTTTTCTATTTGTTATCTTCAACGGAGAATGGGGGCCCCTAGAATCCGGGGGCCCTGGGCTACCGCCCATTTAGCCCATACGTAGATCCGGCCTTGATTACGCCCCTTAATCCCCCGAAAGGAAACTTGGGGTTTGATTTTCGCGAAACCCAGTTTGTAGCGGATTTCTACTCTATGAAAGGAATCTATTTATATCAAATTTAAAGACTGTGTATCTAATAGTTTAAAAGTGGAATTTATTATCTATAACGCCCCCTAAGCCCCCGCTACGCCACTTGAGTGTCGATTTTCACCAAACTCATTTTGTAACGGATCTCTACTCTATGAAAGGAATATGTTTACCCAATTTCAAGATTGTACGTCAAGCAGTTTAAAAATGGAAATAATTATTTATAACGCCCTTTAACACCAGCAATGCCCCTTGCGGTTCCAATTTCGCAAAATCCGTTCTTAGAGGATCTCTCTACATGAAAAAAACGTACCTACCAAATTCCAAGTCCATTGTAGGTTTAATAGTTTCGGAGATATCGTCATGTGCCAGCGAGTGATTGTGTAAATGAGTGAGTCGCTCTTTACACCCCCCCCCCACACACGCGCACACACACACACACACACACACACACACACACACACACACACACACACACACACACACACCACACACACACACACACACACACACACACACACACACACACACACACACACCACACACACACACACACACACACACACACACACACACACACACACACACACACACACTATTAAAAAAATATGAAAGCAGCAACAACATGAAAATAGGAGAGTGAAGCTTTGGACGCAAAAAAGCATTGTCTCTTAATTCAAGAAGTGTCATGCTATTTAAACTTAAACTTTTGGAACATTCATCACTTACTTTGATATTTGCAAACCGATTGGTCAAATCCGTTATTGGATACAATATGGTGTCAACTCATCATAATAATCTGATAAATTGGTACTTTTTCAGAATACAGTTTGCAGTCAACTGGCCAGTTAAGTGGGAAGTGACAGATTTAGGCCTAGGCCCGCGAGTCTCGTGCCTAGGGTGAAAAATGTTTAGGGGAGCAAAAATTTTCGAGGCGGCAAAAATTTTAAACCGATTTTGTTTCTTATCAACTGTAAGACCGAATTTGAATGCTTCTTTTCTTGCTTTGACAACCTCAAGATGTCAATATTAAAAGGGTAGTAATTTAGTAGTAAAATTTGAAATATTTAACAAATAGCTACTAAAAACATTTTTCGTTAAGTATAACGTTTATCTATTGACGTTTGATATTTCATAAATTTTTCATAAAAAATCTAAAAATAGCGTTTGTTTGCTCCTCATTATAACACAAAATATTAAAAGAAACAAATATATTATATGATTAATTAGATATATATGATTTATTTTTCAATTAAAAGCAATTTATTCTAAATTGCATGTTTAGCTGTTATACCAAAAACATGTACTCATATTTAAATCATGCCTAAATTCAATACCTAATTTTAATTGGAAACCATTATTACTATTCGAATTATTTTTATTATATATATGGGCTTCAAATGAACTTGAGCCTAGGGGGCTATAGAACCTTAATTCGTCAATGTAAGTAACGAACTTGGAGGATGCAGGACCAAAACAAATGAATGAATGAATGCGAACATTCTTTTATATAAATCTTCCCATTCATTTTTTCAATTCTACTTCGGAAGTAACTCAAACGACATAGCGCACACATATCGGGAGAGGTGAAGATCCAAAGGGTTTGTCCAAGCAATTATGAATAGGTAAAGACTAGGTTCATCGTGTCTGGAATTTTGCGTACACTCTCAGTATTCATAAATATTCCTTCGGAAACTTACGTACCCATCCAACGCTTATCTCCAATTCGTCTATAAGTTGAAGGGCTGTTATACGACGATCCTGCTTGACCCACATTTTATCTGTAAGAAATTGACGTTTTCTCTTGTCGAGCGCTTACGGAACGCGGCTCCTGCTTGCTGATGTTCTTACATATCTAAAGCCATTGAGCGATGTTTTTACAGAGCAATGTTCATTGTATCCCAGTGCTTCTCGAACTTTCAATATTTGCGACTCACTATTCAATCATCATTTTCATCGCGCCTCCTTCCATACATTAACAATGTAATGAATTCAATTATACTATACGCTACTGCAATACGACTTTAACCTCTTAAGTGCTACTGGCGTATATAAATGACTCCCTCAGCTAAAGAGTTACTTGAGCTGGATGTATATATATATATTGTACCGAAGTATGATATTTTCTGTGCAATGCTATCCATAAAATTCTTTCAAAGGCTATGAAATGCAATAAAAGGATCTTGACAGTGTTTTCGAAGGATTTACTTATCTCAGAGAGGATTTGCTTGTTTTCTCCTTTTCTTCCCCCCCCCCAATACACCACATATGCTCTCCTATGTGTTAAACAGTGGCATTGGGGACCGAATCACGTAATTTTTAATCAGCATTTAAGGGATTAATTATAAATCACGCAAATCATCACCATAAGTGTTAATTTGTGCATATAATTTTACTTATGACAAGCCTATGGAGCCACAGCTATATATATACAAGGGGTGATCAAATGAAAAGGTACGAAACGACACGGTAGGTACAAATGTAGACGTTATTCAAAATATACACCATAAGCCTGAGCACAACGATCCCACTGATGAACAAGCCGCAGGATTCTTTGTTCCCAGAATTCCTGTGGCTGTGAGGAGACCCAGTCCTTCACAGTATCCTTGAGTACGTCGTCCAAGTTGAAGAGCTTCCCTTTCAGGTGTTTCTTCAGTGGACCAAACACATGGAAATCGCAGGGCGACATGTCCGGACTGTAGGGCGGATGGTCTAACGTCTCCCATTTGAACTTCTCCAGTTCCATTTGTGTGACTCTGGAGACGTGTGGACGCACGTTATCATGGAGCAGAACCACACCCTTCGTAAGCAGCCCCGGTCTTTTGTTCTTGATGGACCTGCGTAGGCGTCGGAGTGTCTCACAGTACACATCGGAGTTAATGCTTTTTCTGTGCTCGAGGAATTCCACAAGTAGCTGACCTTGAACGTCGAAAAAGACAGTGAGCTACACCTTGCCTGCTGACTTCACGGCTCTGAACTTTTTAGGGGGAGGTGACGACGCATGCTTCCACTGCATGCGGTCCCGCTTTGTCTCTGGCTCGTAGTGATGGCACCAGGTCTCATCATCTGTGACGATCCGCTTCATGAAAGCGGGGTCTTCCTGATACCAAAAACAGATGTTGCAGTACTAGTCCCATACGCAGTTTCTTTTGCTGGTCGGTGAGCTGCTTCGGAACCAATGTGGCACACACCTTCCGAAATCACAACCTGTCGTCCACTCGGTTCCATTGCTGACATCCACCTTCAGCGACAACATTCGGAATGTGACACGCCGATCACTTCTCACTAGGTCGTCCATCTTGTCGATGAGATCACTCGTGATGACAGTGTTTGCCTGGCCTGGTCTCTGGTCATCACCCACACTCTCACGGCCTGCATGAAAACGGGCACTCCATTTTCTGACAGACGTGTCAGAGACACATTTCTCCCCGTAAACGGTCACCATCCGCCGATGAATAGCTGCCGGTTTCTCACCTTCCGCTGTCAGAAATCGGATAGCACTTCGCTGTTCCTCAATCGTCGAATTTTTCAACGCGAACGCCATCCTGTCCTCATACGGATTGCAGCATCATTTGGACGCCGCTTTTTATAAGAGCCTTTGCTCTCTCCTGCGTATGCGGCCGCCCGCGCATGATCCGATCCCAGTCAGAGCCATCAATGGCATCCTGAGAAGTCTCACTACATTCTCCCATGGCGGAATATGCAAATATTTAACTGTTTCATTTTTATGTCGTTTCGTACCTTTTCATTTGATCACCCCTTGTATAATTGTTACTAATACACTTACTACTGTTAAATTAATTATGATGTACATTGTGCGCAGTACTGATATATTTAAAAGTGCATTATATCAGTGTAAATGTATATTTTATTTTTTACTATGTCAGAATGTTTGTTTATTTTCAGTAAATTAATAGTTTTTAAAAAATAATTTTCTTTTCTTACGACTTTTTAACGTGTTCGCGCTCTCCTAGAGGATGCGCCCCACAGTTTGAGAAACACATTTCTTTTTGAGTATCAACCAGCTTTACGCAAAATTTAACTCCAAATTGCTGTTCAAATCGTACAGACATATTACAGCTAGCACTAGTTACACTATTTCACTAGGAGGCCTATCTATTTCGATTGATGGACGCTATATGAGTTCATTCACGTGTGCTCAAGAATGTATGTTACTCATCTGCAGCTAAGAACATTTAATCCGTTTCATTTGTTTGTGTTGAACAGAGTTGATACCTTTTTAACACGCTCCTATATGTTTGTGGTCATAAATAATTGAAATATACTTTTTTTTAATCTTTAAAATGAATTTCAGATGCTTAAAAGGAATGTTGTCTTTCCCCCCCTCTTTATTTGAATTTTTTTGTTTTTGAAAAGTTTTAGAGGAATTTAAGACACATTTCAAGCAGTGATATAAACTTCTTCTTTCTATTATTATGACCAATCATTAGTTTTTAACAATAATATGAGTTAGTAAGCCGTTCCTAGGAAAACTGAGTTATAAGGATTGTAATAATTGCAAAATAAAGATATCCTAACGCAATCGGCAGTAAATAATAAAAATTCCTTATTTAGAAATTTCGAGCATTAATAAATTTAAATAATCGTATTGGAATTAAGCTCTTTGTATGAAAAGGGACATTTTCCTTTTGTTCCATTCTGTCTTTGTTTGAGTGATCATTGAGTCAGGATCACGTCGTCCCTTTGATGCTCTTCATCGTCCGATTACTTTAAGCCTTGTCTTTGAATTTTCTTCATTGAAAAGAGGGAATCATAACTTAAAGGGGATTCCATCTCATTATTATAAAGAGTTGCTTCGAATCTGCAATCATTACCTTTTATGAGAAAACCCTGTCACTTTTAAAACTTATAAATAAATAGCTGTTAATTTTAAATACGGAAAGTGTTTCTGAAATACGATTTGAATGCAATGAAATTTAATATTCAATACTTGACAACCTTCTTTAAAAAATGCGTTATTGTTTTTACAATGAGTGTTTGTAGATGGTGCTGTACAAGTTTACTGTCTTGAAAGTTTATTGACTTACGGAATTCTTAGAACTATGAGGTGTTTTTGAGAAAAACCCCATTCCACCATTAGAAGAATAGTATATTTAATATAAATAAACATGCTATAGTTACTTTAAGTAAAGACAATTAAAAAGTATTGCATTTGTTATTAAATTTTTTTGTATACTTATTTACTCATTAATAGCATTAATTGGTGCCCCAAATGTCAACCCTGTGAAGAACGTGAGTCTACACTGGTGAAAACAATTAAAGAGAGGAACGGTTTTTTCTTTAAAAAAAAAAGAACAAATTAAATAAAATTTACATGCAAATAAGGTATCAAATTATAGCTAAGTTCTTCGCGGACACCGTTGCCTCGTAGTGGCCTGTGACGTCGTAAGGCAGTGGCGCTGCGACCGTGTTTGTATAGAGGTATCTTACTTGCTCACTGAAGCTTGTAGCGTAAGGGCATTTTGAAACATCTTAGCTTAGCCCAATCCTTGTTTTTTAAAAATTTCTTTGTTTACCCTTTGTTAATATGGCCACTCATCATCGCCTAGAACATAGGTTCCCAACCTTTTTTGAACTGGCGCTCCTTTTTCTAGTGAATATTTCGACACCGCCCCCTTTTCTAGTGAATATTTCCAAACGGCCCCTCCCACTCAAGAGAAATAAGAGTGTACATGATACATGGGGAAAACAAGAGTTGAGTTTTAAAAAATATCCTATTACTAAAAGAATATATCTTTTTAATTTCATTTTTTTCTGAAGTCCCAGTTTTTTTACTTGCGAATCTGAAATATCTATCGCCACAAATATATATAAATGTGTAACATTATATATTTTAGTCATAGGTAGGATATTGTTGGAATTGAAAAGCTACTGAATTTCTTCTTCATTTAAAAGAGTGGAATAAAAGATTTTTAGATTACCTGTTAAAAGACAGGCAGGGGTTTTGAGGATACGAAATAATTCCTTAGAAACTAGTGCTTTCAAAATAAATAAAAATTGACAGCCTTTAAAGCATCGCGTGTTAATTCCTGGTGAACATATTTAATTATGTTTCTTGGATAATATACGTAATGGAATGCAGTGGACGAAACATGTTTCCTACTGTTCAAAGACAACGACAACACGTCACGACAGAAATTAAAATGCACTCTATCATTAAATTAAAGGAACGTCTGGATGTAATGTAATCTTTAAGTTTTTCATCCAATTCCCGAACTACCGAAATATGTGAATTTTCGTACGTGTCATATAGGAATAATTTAAATACATACAATCAACATAAGGTAAACAGTATTAAAGTTCACTTTTGTTTTTCATAATCAGCGAGTTTTTTTTAGTCTTTTTTGGTTAATCTACTCAAGCCCTTCCGTGCCATTTCAACGCCCCCCTGAAAGCCTCAAACGTCCACAAGGGGGCGTTATCGCCCACGTTGAGAACCTATGGCCTAGAACATGCCACAAGATGACGGTTAGTTGGTAGACTCGAGGCGGGCCAATCACAGGCTACCTCTGTAGGGACATCGGGCTTTCAAGAAATGTGGTGTCCAAAATGTGGAAAAGTTCACAGATACAGTAATAGTTGTCCGCTGACTTGGCCAATGCTACAAAAGGGCAACAACGCTGGCTTAAGATAGTTATTTGAGACTTCTGGCTTAAAGGGATTGGTCTGTTACAGTGACACAGCTGTCTTTCAACTTGTATAAAGTAACAGGAACATTCATTTCACGGGTGAAAGTCTCCCAGAGACTTAATGCGGTTGGCTTGCATGTTAGGCGCTCTGTAATCTGGATCCATTTGACTGTGAACCACAAAAAGAAACGTCTAACATGGTGCCGAGAACATCTGTCTTGGACAGAGATTGATGGGAGCCGCTTCAGTGATGTGTCATAATTCAGTCTTGACAGAAGCTTGTGACGTATCTCCATCTGGAAAGAAATCGGTAGTCGATATCGGCCCTGTAACATTGTCGAAAAGGACCACTATGGTCAAGGTGGTCCGATGGACTGGGCAGCCATCATGGAAGACAGGCATACCGACCTTTATGTGTTCGATAGAGGACTCTAACAGGTCGGTGGTATAGCGATAAGATCCTTCAAAAAAAGTTATCTCATACTTTTTCGAGGAGCATATGGACCAAATTTCATCTTTATAAACGATAATGCAAGCCCAAACAGGGCTCAGTTGAGAAACGAATACCTCCAATCGGAGAACGTTCTACGACTGGAGTGACCTGGGATGTCCCCTGTCTTTAATCCCTTCGAATACGTATGGGACGTCCTTAAACGCTCATTTGCACCTCGAAGATAAGCACCAGCGACCATCTATATTCTATAAGCTCAAGAGAGGATGCGGTTGCTTCAGTGGCTGAAAAGAACTCTTAAATAGTAAGAAACACCGTTGCAAGTGTTGTGTAGCTATCAGAGGCGATCATACACCCTATTAGACATGTTCTATCTGACAGGAAGTCTGTAAGCTGCTGTGCTGGACAAATGACCAGTTTCCTTATTTAGGGTGCAGGTTGTGTTAGTTTTTGTTTTCCCATATATTGGTCTTTCGGATGATATTTTGGCTTGGTTAGGTTTTATTTGCTTTATTAGTTTTTTTAATTGTAAAAAACTGTTTTCATCAGTGTATTTTGCACACACATTTATCACGTTTTTAGAGTTTTTGGTTTGACCCATGGAGCCCCTAGGTATGCGGCGTGAACCCCAGGGTTCCGTGGAATACAGTTTGAAGAGCACTGCTGTACAGGATACTATTCAAGTTTTGCAAATGACACGTTATGCAAACTGTAGATACAAAATCTTAATCAACTTCGTTTACAGGACCGGGTCTAAGCAGACTTTCACGCAATGAAAAGTAAACAATAAATCAATGCTTCAAATTTTAAATTGCTTTATTGTAACTCTTACTTGGACTTAACGAACTTGCGGGGAGTGAGTGTTAATTATTGGCGACGGACTCTTTATCTTGAATCTAGGTCAAGTAACAAGTTTGGTACCTGAACGGCATCTACCTCTACAAACTACCACACACGCTAACGAGAGGACTTTCAGGCTCGATAGATTCAACGTACACTCTACACGGTGGGTCTACAGTGATCCTGAGATTCGAACTCATGACACACCAGTCTCGATTTCGTCGCTATATATAACCACTATTCTACCGCCACTAATCTCTTTTTGTACTTGCCGGAATAATTATTGCTAGATTTTAAAGGTTTTATTAATCGACTGATATTTCTATCAAGTGTATATCTGGTTACTGAATTGTGTAAATTAATCATAATGCATGTAAATGTATCGCTTAAAATAATGTTCCTTATTTTGTAAAATTTACTTTATTTTTACTATAAAAAACTTCATCTGACAAAATAAAGTCTGTAAAAGTTTTACTGTCTCTGTTGTAATTTTATAATGTTAATAATTGTAATAAAAATTTAAAAAAAATTGAACTTTTAAAGACATTTTAAAAACTTTTTAAATACTACAAATTATCATTTTTTTTTCCTTCATGAAAATGCTTCGTGTTTAAATTCGTCAGGCATTTAAGAAATAAATGTTGATTTTCGTTAAGGCTTCATTGTAAAAAGTTAAATGATTAAGCGTTAAGCACAACAATTGTTTCCTAATTAAGAAGGACTGCTGCTGCAGAAGTTGCTGCGTTAATTCTAAGTAACGACCTTCATTATGATTCGTATTTACCGGGAAAATCACTGATTCCTGGGGTGTGGTTTTTCATTACGAATAAATATTTGTCATTTCCTTGATTTCTTCTTCAGCACATATTACGAAAATGTTTATGAAACTAGATGAGTACATATTTATACTTGAATATTTATTTTATCTAATTACTTCGGTACAACTTTTGTTGATAAAATCCCGAGTGAAATTGTTTTGATGACAACAAACTGTTTTAAGTGAGTATCTTTTCTAAGAGATGAATAAGTATAAAAGAGATGAAAACTGAACTCTTAGGGATTGAAATGTGGTTTAATTGTAAATTGTGTGGTAAAAAAAAAAACAACCTTTGTGATAAGAATTTCAAAGCATCATATGCATTCGATTTGTGTGTTGTAATTTCCAGTTTCAGTTTTCAGTTTATTTTAATATGAAATGTATTATCGCCCTTGGTTATCGCCCGAATGGAATGCACTGTAGGAATGGCATGTAAGAAATAAGTTTGATTAATATTAGAGTATCCTTTAGATTAGTGGATTTTGTGTGTTCTGGTGCAATTAAATTCTATAGGATAGTGAGTTAAAGTTTTAATTCGGGTTCATCGTGTTTGAGTGTTAAATTTTTAACGTAATTTCTATCGAGTCGCTTAGACCCTCGGATAAATCACGTTTTCTTCACGGAGGGGGTTGTGACAGATCTATACGTGGATCTCACTAATTCCTAGGGGAATCTTTGAGGGAAACATTTCTTTTAACCAACTTTTACCGAAGGTAAGAAAACGTGGTTATGCAAATTAATTTTATTATATAAATTCTGTATTCACGAGTTTTGAGAGTGAAAGGAGGATCCTGAGTGATTGAAGTGAGAATCTAAGATTATTAATGTGAGAGGAGAGGATCCAAAGTGAGGATCACTCGTATGTTAGCTGATGAAGACAACTATTAGTTTTCTAGGCCTTATCTGTAAGACTTCTGAAAATTTTGAAGGCATAGTTTGACCATAAAACACACAAAAACGCTCAGATATAGACCACAATCTAACCAAACAGAGAGGGTAAACCACATTCTTATTCAAAAGTTTTCCAGTCAAATGATGTCGAGCAAAATCACGAAACTTGGGTTTAATTTCTCAAAGAATTCACCTACTCCATGCGTACGTAAATACAGGAAAATTGTTTGAGGAGGCGAGGAAGAAGAGAACGAAGATCTAGCAAAGTAGATAGGCAAAATATTACAATACACGAAGAAGGGAGGCAAATGTTAAAGTGAAGAATTAGGTGTTGGTGCAAACACATCCTATTAGTTAGGCGAGCAAAAAGTTGGTTAGGAAATTCCATCCTGAGTTTGAAGGTCCCTATGATGTGATGAGTGTAGAGAAAAGGTGAGTGGTCAAATGGAAAGAGGGTAAACCTCTGACAGTAAATGTCAACCAGGTTCAAAATTTATCCCGTGAGAGACAGGGATGAGGGTTATGTGGAGACGGGCAAGTCCAGTGATACGGGGTCTCGAGAAGCACATGAAGAATCTGAGGTGAGGGAAGGTTAGGCCTGGGTGGAAACCACTAACGGGAAACAATTGCAGGGTAAAAGGAGGAGAAGTTCAGGGTCGCGTCCTCTACACTTCCCAGTGAATTGCAACAACAGGAATTGACAAGAACAGAGAAGAGACGCCAATAGGAGAAGAGGAATTGATTGAAAAGATCACCACTATCTTCGCTGCAGGATGGCAGAAAGGCGGTTTGACGCTCATAGGAGAAGAGATCATCTTTTCAACCAATTCCTCATGTTTGAGAAATTGGTTAAGAAGATCACCACTGTCGTCTCTGCAGATTGGCGTAAGTGCTAAAAGATGACCACAAGAGAGAGTGAACTGGAAAAAGAGGACATCACAACTTTTACTGCAATCTGGACCACAGATCAAGAGGAGACTCAGGGGAGGTCACAGTAAGGAAGGTTTGACATCTGGAGGTGAATCATTGACAATGGAATCCAGGAATAACCCAGGAAAGGAAGCAAGAAAGACGTCCTTGTCCACTCAGAGGCCGAGCAGGAGCCAGCAAGAGACAATATGAGCAGAAAGGACAAGTCCTTATCCCCTCAGGAGCAGAGCAGGATCAAGAATGAGGCAAGGAGAGAATGCAGAAACAACGAGCAAGGACAGAAGCAACGCCCACAGCCTAAATTTACGCAGACGAGCGGATTCCCGGAAATAAGGGTTTGCTTCAAAAGTCGAGATGGAGTTCGTAATGGAGCAGTTCGCCAGGCACACCAGCCAAAGATCGGACAGTGTCGAGGTCTTCAATGGCGACACAACAGGGAGTCTAAAGAAAAGGCTAGGTTGTATTGTTTTTCTTAGTTCTTATGACACGCAGTCAAGACACTTAAGCAGAAAGCAAGTCCGGTTTCATAATTATTTTTTGGAGCAAAATTTGGTCAACAAGATGAGTGCATTTTTATTCTACTTGAAAAATGGATTTTTGTATAAATTTCCCCCCCAAATTTTGGAAAGTGTTTGTTTTTTTTACAATTGTTTTGCTATCAATAGTTGTTTAGTAGGCAAGAATTCCTTGAATTGTTTGTTTATTGTATATTATATTCGAAAAAATATGTATTCATTGTTTGTATATAGTATTTGGTTTGGGAAGCTGCGTAAGTAGGGACAAGTAATCAATTCACTAACTGCGAAGCGCGAAAGGAAAGGGGAAGTTATTTTTGGAAAAACCAGAGGGTGTTTATATATGAAAACGTGTATTTAGAGAATTGATTAGTATTAGAAATATATGTGTGATTAGGAAATGTGTGTATTTATAGTTGAGTAATATTACAAATGTATGCATTGATGCTCCACGGATTTTAAATGTACAGATGCAGGATACAGTTATGATTTGTTAGGGATCCTATTTCCTTTTTAGGGTGACAGAATCTAATGATAATAGTTGAGAAGAAGTTGCTGTACAAGAGGAAAATTTTTATAAGCAAAATGTGGCTCAAAAGTTTGTAATTAGTTAATGATTGTATGGTATATGGCTGGGGTATTTCCTCCAAAGAGGGAGGCTTTCTCCTAGTCCTAATCCGAATGGAGTGTACTTGCATATTATATTACACTGGTGTGCAAAAATTAAGGACGAGACGGTTTTTTCAATATAACTTTGTACAAAAGCATTCCAAATCAACACATTTAATACCGTAAGATCCCCAATACGTAAGGACATGAGTAATGTAAGCAACACTTACTAAAAGAGAAATCAGAGGGATAAAAAGAAGCTTTATTGAAAAAGTAGCATGGAGCGCAATGCGACTGAAGGCCGAAACATCCCTGTGATGGGTGTACAGCAAGAAATATCCGGTCTTTAGTAGGGGAAATGATCTCCCCTGACTGCTAGGCAGGTTTCAGAGCGTCTGTCCATGCTGAGAATGAGGGTGTCAATGAGTTGTTGAGGCATTGCTGCCCATTCGTCTTGCAGCGCCAATCGAAGCTCCAGAATCGTTACTGGTGGTAAGGTACGAGCTGCCAAGCGTCTGCCTAGAAAATCCCATACATGTTCGATGGGATTGAGATCCGGAGATCGTGCCGGCCAATCCATACGTTCAATATTCTCACTCTCTAAGAGCTGTTCGGCAGCTACTGTGCGATGACATGGTGCATTGTCATCCATGAAAAGGAACTGCGGACCCATAGCGCCTCTAAAAAGACGCACATATGGAAGAAGAATCTCGTTACAATAACGGGTCCCGTTGACTGAACCTGCGTTGAAGATGTGAAGGTCTGTACGACTACCAAGCATGATGCCTCCTCAAACGAGAACACCGCCACCTCCATACCTGTCCCTTTCAATGATGTTCGAGGGTTGATTGCGGCTTCCCCGCTCTCTCCAGATGAGTATGCGATGAGAATCGCTACTCAGACTGGATCTGCTCTCATCTGTAAAGAGTACTCGTCCCCATTCATTGTCTCTCCAATTCCGGTATTCCCCGCACCACAGAGAACGCCTTCTCCGATGGGCAGGCGTTAGAGGTACACACCGTACAGGGCGTCGTGCAAAAAGACCACCACCGTGCAGTCTTCTGGCCACGGTAAAACGCGATATCGGTTGTCCAGTCGCCTGTGTCGTGTGTCTAGCGATTTCTCCCGCTGTCTGCCGCCTGTTTCTTCTGGCCTGTAAGGCAATATACCGGTCATCTGCGGGTGTGGTTCCTCGTGGACGACCACTACTGAACCCCCGGATAGATGTTCCTGTAGTTTGAAATTGTCTCCAAAGTCGTGAAACGATGCTGTGAGCAATTCCGAACTCTACAGCCACACTTGTCACACTGCGACCTTCCTCCAACTTCCCAATGATTCGACCTCAGGTAAAAGCATCCAGACGTCGTCTAACAGATTGATTATTCGCCATTTCTCGCTGAGGCAGCAACTCGGTGTGATTTTAACTGCTATACGGTGTGCAATCTCTTTGCCAGAAATACTAATCTTACACCGACAACATGCTTTACTACTCAGACACTCCCCCATTACGTCTACCTGCATATCTGCGCATGTGCTACCGTACATCACCTAACTTAATCTCTTGATTGGTCTTTCTGTCCGCTCTGCCTCTTCGTTCAGCTGATATGCTAATTTTTCGACTTCGTCCTTAATTTTTGCACACCAGTATATATTAAACAGTTGTATAAGAAATGCACTGATATAAGTGATTAAATTTAAGATAGGAGGTAGATTATAATTGAAATTTTTTTTTTTGCGTGATGTTGCTAGTGCGTAATTTGTCAGGAAGTAGAGCAGCTTAATAATTTTTGACAATTTCCTGAATCAGTATTAAAACTTAGAAACTTGATTTTTGTCTGGTCATTGAGACCCATGTATAAAGCACATCTTCTTTACGGGGGAGGGGTTAAACGGGTCTATCCGCTAACCTTCTATTAAAACTCTTGGGGTAAAATTATACTTTTTAACCGTTTGCTCTATTGAAAATTTTCTTCTTCTGAAGAAGACTTAAATTATTCATATAAGTTGTTCTATTTAAGCGCTGATATTTAGTTACGCGATGTTAGTCGACGGTTAGTCGCTGGATGGTCGATCATTGATAATTGGAGATTAGGTGATAAAATTGAGCTTAAGATTTAAGACCAGAGGTCGTACAATTAAGGGAAATTATTACGTTGAGTTCTAACGTAGAAGTTCAGAGTGCTTCAAGAGTAAGTAGAGTAAATTATACTTATATGTTAAGAAGCCTTAAGCCGTGCGGTTGTTTTTTTAATTTGTTACTTAGTGCATTTTACACCTTTAGTTGTGTGGTTTAAGTCAAAGAGATAAAATAAACTTGAATTTAAAACTTGTTATGTCTGACCTTTACTCGAACCCTTAAACACCAACAACCGTTAGTTGGTTCTAACACGATGACCTATCTGGCCATTCTGCTCACCCCTGGGCTTCGAAAATATCAAGAAGGGGTCGTAAAATGTTCGTCTAATAAGAGTACTATATTTTTACTCTATTTCGAGCGGTGTTACGAAGGTTAAATGAAGTTCTGAATTTCTAATAGTTTTAAATTCTGAGATTTATTCGTATTAAAATTTTGAAAAAAAGTTTTTGTTGAAGAATTTGTAAGATCAAGGCCCAAACGTAAATCCGAACGTTTTAAAAATTATTCTTGCTTTTCGGAATCTTTTAAAATACACTGCTGGCCACCGTAAATGCAACACCCTGAAGGAAGCACGCAAATAACATGAAATTTACAACATGCCTTAGTGGAGGTGAGATATGCAAATGATTAGAATTTCAGCGCAGACACACATCACGCACGCCTGGGGCGCCTCCACAAAGCGCTATTTAAAGCTTAGAGATTTCGACGATTTCAAATTCGGCAATTGTGTTTTTCTTGTGGTTTTTTCAAAAAACGATCAGTTATGTCTCGTAGAAAACAGGGATCAGTTTTTGATCAAGTATCCGAGTTTGACAGAGGAAGGATAGTGGCCTACCGAGATTGTGGATTATCTTTCAGGGAAATCGGTAGTCGTGTTGGACGAAACCAAACAACTGTAATGCGTTTCCTGCAGGAGGGTACGACGGATCGATGTGGTCGATCACATCCACCCCAGTGCACCACTTCACGTGAGGACAGGCAAATTGTGCGCATGGCAGTGACGGATCACTCAGTGACATCACTAACCATAGCACAGCACATTGAGTCTGTAACGCATCATTCAGTGTCTACGTGTACCATTCGACGCCATTTACCGCAGAGTGGTCTGTCCGCAAGACGTCCATTGCTTGGTCTACCCTTGATGCAGAATCACAGACATAGCCGACACCAATGGTACGATGAAAGAAGGATGTGGGCGGCAGAATGGAATGAAGTTGTCTTTATTGACGAGTCACGCATCTGTCTGCAACACCGCGATGGTCGGATTCGAGTCTGGAGACGCCGTGGAGAGAGGATGCTGAACAGCTGCGTTATGCTCCACCACACTGGTCTTGCATCGGGTATTATGGTATGGGGTGGTATTGAATATCACTCTTGCACTCCTCTTGTACGCATTGCCGGTACTTTAAATAACCAGCGTTACGTCTCCGAGGTGTTGGAGCCAGTTGTCCTTCCTTACCTTCAGGGCTTGGCCACAGCCGTATTTCAACAGGATAATGCGCGACCATACGTGGCACGCATTATCCAAAGGTTCATCGTGAATCACCAGATTGAATTGCTTTCCTGGCCGGCTCGCTCTCCGGATCTTTCACCGATAGAAAACATATGGTCCATTGTTTCTCAAAGATTGACCCAGATAACACCCCCAGCTGCCACACCAGATCAACGTTGGCAACGTGTGGAAGCTTCTTGGTCTGATGTACCCCAAGAACACATCCAAAGTCTCTTTGAATCAATGCCTAGGCGTGTGGCAGCGGTGATCTCCAACAATGGCGGCTACTCTGGCTACTGATTCTGGCAGGACCCACACTTCACAGAAGTCTATAAATTTAATCATTTGATACTTGGTCAACATGTTATCTACAAAATAAATTTTGTTGTGCTATCTATTGTCTTCCTTGGTGTTGCATTTACGGTGGCCAGCAGTGTATCTTTATCAGAGTTTTTATAGTTTTAAAATTAGTTTCCGACTGTTAAGTGTAGGCACTTTAAATTTGTATTTCATATTTCTATTGTTGAGAAGAAATTCGATAAGAACTTGTGGGGGAGGGGTCCTAACTGGGACCCCTCTCAATCTGTCCAGCGCGTCTCTAGGTGTGGGGGGAAGCGAAACATCACCAACAAACGCCCTAATAACAAATAGATTTATTCAAGCTCTGAACAAACACTCAAACAATCACAAGTTTAATTATAAGAAGAAACCTAGGAGTGATATCTAAAGCGTCGATTAATCCTACTGTTCAATCCTAAGTATACCCGACTACCAGAAATAGATAAGGAGAACAATCACTAATGGACCTCTGACCGGTTTTGATTCTATCTTCAATCTTCAATCTGATAATTTAATCTCAGAAATTACCTTTTAAAAGCGAGGTAAGTTTGTGAAGTAAATTCTCCAGTGTTCACACTTACGTGACGGCTTAACGGCTCCTTCTCTCTTTACATCTACAAAACCTATATATATATATATAGACTTTATATAGTCGAACTAATTAACATAATCTCGTGTTTTTCTTGAATTGCTGCGAATTAGTATAAATGCTAGGCCCCAAAGTTTCCCCAAGAGGATTAGTGAAAATATCTCGCGAATAGCCCCGTCACAAACTTCTTTAGTGAAAATCGACTCCAAAGGTGCGAATTTATGAGGAGCGTGTAAGCTAAATAGATTCCGTGTTAGAAATTTGTGTCCTGTTTTCTTAAACCAAGATGCGTGGTCTACAGAAATATTGTTGAATACAACGGAAAGTTTGATGATAATACTCGAACATCAATAAAATATCCAGAGAAAAGGGTTTTTAACGGCTATAAGAATATATAAGAAAGAAATATCTAGAAGCTTTTCCAAATTTCATTTCACGTTAACTCTAGAGTAATCCATAGTTTTCCTCAAAAAGGAATGAGAACTCTTATCTCTAATGGAAATGTATAAAACGAGAGATATCCAGTTCCATAAAGTATTTGCTATTTGAGTGCTCGATTCTGAACTTAAATGATAGGCTGTATACGAAGCTAAATTATTGGATTTCTTTTCTTTGCTCGCCTGTCTTTCCAGAAAATACTTTCATTTATCTTTTATTCAAATATTTTTCCTTTTTACCTTTCCTAGTTTAGGACGGAGTATTACTTCAAACAGATGAAAGACAGAGAAACATAGCGCAAATTTCATTAAAAGTGTTCAGGAGAAATAAGATTTTTGTGTAGAGGGTTATTTTGCATATCTGGAATGAGAAATTGCACATCTCTCTTAAAGTTACATAAATAAAGCAATGAATTATTAGTTTTTATTCAAACTGATAAGACAGTAAACTATTTCAGTGGCAAAATATTTCAAACCAATAGAAGTGGCGAGAAATAATAGTATAAAGCAATTATGCATCATTCATTTTCCTGTATATTCTTGTGTAGCTTCATTACTTTTGCACCATGGAAAAATATTTGGCTTGTGTGTTTTTAGCAATATCAGTGACAAGAATGTATTCCTAGCCGCTTTTTATTCATTAACACGAAATGTATATATTTCTTTCAATCTAATTACTTATTTTAATATTATGTAATTCTGAATTAAAACTTCTAGTTTTTAAAATTTTTTTTTTACGTTGATACGATTCTTTGGATGGGCTCCGACAAAATATGCGTCTGATATGTACAAATATAGTTAAAATTCTCTACTATAGAGAGATTAATACTCAATAATCATTAAAACTGAAAAATCCGGAATTGTAAGATAAACTAGACATAAGATTTTAGAAAGGATATTTTATACAAAAAATAATTAAATTTGTATATATATGTAGTGGTTATGTTGTTGGTTGTTAGGTTCTTGATAAACGAAAAACTTGTTCTGAATTCATTTTACTCTTCTTTATTTTCACATCAAATGTCAATGGCGTTACATCACAATAAACATACTAACACATAAAACACAAAGGATAAAAGATCTTCAGCTACTTACACATATTTAAGACGAATACACGGAGACAAAGAGAATGAACACAAAGAGCTTTCGCTTTATATACCGGCTGTGAAGGTCGCGTGACTCCTTTCTAACAGGAGCCACGTTTGGTTTCGCTTAGGAGGATTGGAGCTCGTTTTAGAGGTCGTAAGACATGAGTCACAAGGTAAAAGGTCTGGACTCTATGGTATGTCATGAGCTCGATTCCAGTACCACTGAAGACCCACCGTGTAGGGGAGCGTCTTCCGTGTCTGTCGAAAGCTCAAACGTCCTCCCGTTGATGTGGTGTGGTAGTTAGGAGAGGGGGTGCCAGCTCAGGTTTCGTCCACGTCACTTGACCATGGTTCAAAATTACGCGGACCGTCCCCGAAAGCCCTTGTGTAGCTGAACAGTGGGACGTTAATATTCACTCACTCACTCACTGGACTCTGTGGTAGATGTTCCAGCGTTTCCCACCGTAACTGATGCAATGTCGTCTTCAACGCACTAGCCGTGTGTGGGTGGGCATTATCATGCAGCAGAATAATGCCATTGGACAACATGCCAGGGTGTTGAGACTTGATGGCTCGTCTAAGTTTCTGCAAAGTGGTTTGATAAAGCTGGGCATAGGTGATGGTTTCCCGTTCCAGGAACTCGACAAGCAAAAGCGGCCCTTGTGGTCCAAAAAGAAGTACATCCCACACACATAACCTTACCAGAACTGGTGTGCAGGGCCTTTTTGATTCCTTTGGAGGTGGTGAAGTTTCCACTGCTTGTTTTGACGGTTCAAAATGATTACACCATGTTTCGTCACCAGTGAGCATTTGCGACAGAAAACCGAATTCCTCTCCATGATAAGATGATTCCAAAACAGCCCTATCCCACGGTCAGTTGGGGGGAAACTCATTGTGCACAAATTTTTCGAAAGTTCAAGTGTTGATGCATTATGGTGTGTCCAAGCTAACACCCAGTAACTGATCGCGGTGATTCTGCTGCTGTTCAAGACTAAAGCATTTACTTCCGCAATCATTTCAGGGTGTAATGGCATGATGAGAATGTCCAAGTCAAGTATCGTAATCCAGTAATTCGAACCCCTTAAGGAATATTTTGTGCCACTCCACAACACTTGAACGACACAGACCGTACTCCCAGCCTTCATCCATCGATGCATTTTACGGCCTCCAACTCCCTTCACCGCTAAAAATCAAATCCCTCCTCGTTGTTTCTTCTTACTCGCCTGCATGTTCAGTAGTGGACGATATAACTTGTGTGACCACCTTCTCTTCGACGTGAAACCACACTTGCGCTACGAAACATCAAACGTTGCGCACGCGTCACTACCTCTACCGATAGATAGTGCCTCTATGCACGCAGTTACGGGGTGCCACTTTACGTGTAATGCAAAGTTAGATGCATTGACCAGGTTTCCTTTTTATAAACTTTATAGATTTAACATGCATAGGACAGGTCGGGTCCTCAGACCACAAGACTGTGACCACAACCACTAAGCAACCAAGGAAGCCATAGAAGGCTAACAGCACTGTACATATAACCAAAAAGTAGGTATTTTTTAAAAAAAAGTTCATAATATTTTAATGCCTCATGACTAATTTTATAGAAAGTAAGACAGTAGAACTTCGATGCTCAGAATGTTTTCGATTATAGCATCAATTTACTTTGTCAGAAAGTTTTGCCAAGAAAAAGCAAAGCTTTTGAAGTAATCAAACATTTCTCGAATAAATTGTTGATTATAATAGAAATGTACACATTCACACCTACTAAAAGCTCCAGATGTGTCCGACGATAAAAGAGAAATCGATTGTTGCGTTATTGAAAAATTTGCTATTCCAGCTGGCATCAGATTTTCAAAACACATGAGCCGAAAAGTTTAACGATTTATGATCCGATGCCTCCCGTAGCAATGTTTTCTCTCTCGTATTGATATCGATTAAAGATTTTGATTCGCAAGTGAGCGGATTTTTAAAAAATATTTATTTAGGTATAAATCTGTGGTTGTGTGTTACATGCGAAGAGTTAGGTTGTTATATCAGTAAAAGAAGGAAGCAGGCATTGTGTGCTGAACAAAAGATTAAATTCTTTTGTAATTAGGAATCAATTTTTTATGAGTATGACACATCGAATTTTCATTTATTTATGTCTTATACATAAAAAATATTAAAAAGAATATTGTTGATAAAAAAATATATTTTCTTAAAAAAGATATATATGCGTATAAATCCTATACTAGTGATTTATCGCCAAAAGGTTAATGACATGTTAGATATTAATCACTAAAGATTTCAAGATTACTGAAACTCAGGACTTGGAACCAGAACTGAATCGAATACCGGAAAAAAAACCGTTATTTTGGTCGCAACGAAAACCAGAACTGAACCGAAAAAAAATATCGGTTTATTTCGGTTCGAAATATCTTCAGTCATTTTGCTATTGTTACCAACTTGCCAATATTTTCTAATTTATCGTCAACAATGAAATTATCATCATTGCATGTACATTGCTGTTCGATTTCCTGTTTCGATGTTCACTGGTACTAAAACGTCATTTATTTATGATGCGAGAGAAATATTAGAATGAATTTATTATCACTTTAATTTAAACTATTTTCAATTTTTAAACGCATTACTTCAGTAATGTGTTATTCAAGCATATAATGTTTAAAGTTGAAAATATTTTTTACTGAGAAAAAAAGTGTTTTTTTTTCTGAAAGTTTTACGATTTTAGTTTCGAGAATTTTCCCAATCCATCAAATGCTCGAGTTGAGTCATCCCGGGTAAATATCCCAATAAAACTGGAAAGCTCCTACCGTTTCGCTGAAATGAAACGAAGAGAGAGGGATGAAAGAAAAACCAAGAATTTCAACTGAAATCTTTACATCTTTAGTGTAGATGTTTTCCTAAAGAAAAAGATTTATGAAAAATACTTTCATTTTTCAATTTATGTTCTGGAAGGTTAGCGAGTTTTATTTTAAAGATGTTCAAACGGGTGGAAGGATAATTTGGCAAATTTTACATTTTAATCCTTTTTTACTGAGCATACTTTGTATTCTATAAACTTAGGTCTTAGGTTTGTGAACTCGATTTGAAATTCAAGATAACACTTTGTTTCAAACTATAAATCAAGATTATTGTTTATTGAAGTTGAACCCATTGCAGACGAAGATGACCATTGCTCAAAAACGATAGAGAAAGAACTGGTTTTATTTTTGCCTTTATCACATCCTTTTTGGCGTGTTAACGTATTTTTAAATTTGTAGATGCCATTAGATTTTAACTGTACATGTGACGGATCTATACGCGACCTTCTATTAACAATCCTTTTGGGTATTCTTTGGGCCAGCAAAATTTACCAATCTTCTCTTAAAGAAGGAAACGTGATATGCAAATTAAGTTTATTATATACATATTCCTAGTTCGCGAGTTAAAGTAGTTAGTGAATTAAAAGTGAAGAGAAAAGTGAATGAAAGGTTAGAAGTTTAGTTAACTAGAAGTGACAAGAAAGATTCAAGGTAAAGATTACCTTGTAAAGGATTATAGTCAGGAAGAGAAAGTTAATTTCAATTGATTAGAAGACTGCCTAAAGTCAGGTACTGTCAACTTCATATTACGTTGATATTTAAAGAGTTAAAGTCACTAAGCAGACATTAAGTATATATCTGCTGTGTAAAGTAATATTAAGGAAGAACCTTTAAGATGAAGAAATTATTTAATTTATTCTCTCCAATCGCGAATCTCGTCTCTTCCCTCTGTTGCTTGACTGAATTATCCTACTTATAATGTTAAATTGATTGTGTTTGAGTCGATTAAAGGGAAAAATAAAATAATTGGAATTTATCATGTCGAATGATCCTTTATTTCCTTCTACATCTTTAGTTGGGTCACAGTGTAGAAGGGAACTAAGTTCGTTTCACAAATATATGCAACTTTTAATAAACAACTCGTAGATAATATACAAGATTGGGTTACGTATATTTTTCATTCCTTATTTGAATGGTTTATTGTTGTAGTTTCTATTATCATTCGATCGACGGTGTCAGATCGAGATCCACAAAATTCACCATGGTAAGGGGCTAGATTACGTCTATCTTTAGCCGCAACTTTAAGCAAAGTAAATTTTGGCTTCGTTCCACAACTATTTTAAGGAAGGACACCCTGGGAGGGGGTTCAGGAGGCCTCCTACCTCTCTTCCCTTTCCACCAATCTCTCGAGAAGAATTTTGGCTCGACGAATATTTAGATAAGTGTACGATAGGGTAATGTATGCGGAATAGGGTATATATACCCATATTTTTTAGACGTATGTTTTACCCTATGCCGCACAGCCACTTATACATTTACAAACATCCATGTCTTATCCGGCAATCGAGCCTATGCTTTCCAGCGCAGCAGCCAGCGTCACTGACAGCTATATTGTCATGAAGGCTCTAAAGGATCTCATAACATATGTTTAGCACAGGTACGGACAAAAATTCAAGTCAATCAACGTGCTTGGCGAAATTGGACTCGCCAAAATATAGGTTAAAGACGCCTACCTTTATATATATATATAAAGGTAGGTTGTGAACCCCGAATTCGCATTGAGGACATTAATTATTTTTTTAGTATTTTGAGAATTTATTTGGTAATCATATAAAATTATTTTAAAATCAAAGTATAGCTTTTTTATATAGAAATAAAGTTATATCTTTCAAGATTTTTTCCCCAAGAAACCCTGTTACAAGTAGAAAAATCCTACCTAACCAATCGAATGCCTAAAAGAAATTATGTCAGTAAGCCGCCTGTAAATGCGCAGAATCAGTTTATTTGAGAATTCCTTCAATTTATTGTGACTTTTTTAAGTTAAAAAATCATTTTTTTATTTACTTTTAAGGGGTGGAGTCTTCAGAATTGCAACTCTTTTACAAATTTTGCTTTCTTAATGATGTTCCATAATCTACATTAAATTAGGGGTTCATTTAACTTGAATAGCTAGTATTTTTTGTATTTTTTCAGTCACCTTGGAAGGTAGTACTATTTGGTTCAACGTCGCTTACCTGTCTTCAGATATCTTCGAAAAATTGCTTTTTTCATATAAAAGAAATTTCTATATCTGATCAATTAAACTTTTAATTTTCTATCTTGGGTTGGAAGTTTCCTATGTGCCAAATAACCTTAACTATTTTCAAAACTTAATCTTTCTATTCAGTGAAGTAACGTACATTCCCACATCTCAGGAGAGCTCAGGATTCTACTGGCTCAAAGCCTGACTGACGCCAAATACGGCATGGGGTCCAAAACCTGACTTTACAGGGGGGCCCTAATGTTCTCCATTACGCCACTGTTTCTACCAAAAACGGACGGATAGATCAATTGAATAAGGAAAATGATCATCATTCTACGATATTCTATTCAGGTTCATTATTCGCTTCTAAATGTTTCTTTTAGTTTCAATAATCCACTTTAGTCAAATCGTGTTCATTTACGATACTAGGCATTATGTTTCCAGAGTAGAAATGTCCTTATAAACTCGTCCGTTCCCAAAATGAAGGGAGTTTATCAAAGATTTTTAGTAGCATATGGAAACAAGACCTCCAAGCGTCATTAATTTATCCCTATTATTCGTTTTGCTCTCAACGAAGTAACTCGATTTAATGAAAGGTCTCAGACTGCTTTTTTCTTCCGGCGGCAATCAATCGGTGTTTTTTCCCCCATTACAGCTGTGCATTGCTTTCTTCTCAGTTTTTCTTACTTTTATAACTACAATTCATAAGTTCTTAGGTTTAAAAAAATATTCAACACGTTAGGCGTAACAAATAATATATTGGAAGAACATCAAACATACTAAGTTTAAGTATGTTTGTTGTTTCAGCCAGATGTTTATTTTTTGTAACTAATTTATCATTTTTAGAATTTAATAGTAGAGTTAGGCTTCGGGACAGAAATACACACATCACCATAAAAATCTCCACACCAAGTAAGAATTGACAAAATAAAATGAAATTTCACATACGTAAATACAACGTTGATGTAAGTAAGTGATTACAAAATCAAAGCAAAATGATCATTTATTGTAAAAAAAATTACAAATGAAGCGAATTTATAATACCTACCTATAGCATGAATGCATGTAATCTGGTCAGGCGTTGTGGAATACAAGTTCCGTATCATGTCCGGCGACATCTCGCTCTATAGTAGCCAATCAATTGGACCCTGCTCGTGGGCTGTAAAACTTGCCTTTCTTAACGATCTTACTCACTCGGTGATAAATCTAAGGATCAAGCAGGCCAGGGAAAAGTGGAAATGTAGCGGAGACAGTCCTCTGAAATCCTTGCTGTGTGTGGGTGAGCATTGTCCTGCTGAAAAAGGGTTCATGGAAACCGTGTCATGAGTGGCAACACATGTGGCTGAAGAATGTCTCGAAGGTACCTCTAGGCTGTCATGATACCACACATCAATATTAGGGGTAACCGTATGTCGTATGCGATGGTAACCCTATACCATCACACCAGTTGTGGGATCGGTGTGCCGCTGCACAACGAAGGTAGGATTGAAACGTTCATCACAGAACACGAACGCGATTGCCATTATTGCCCAAATTGAGTCTGGATTCGTCTTTGAAGATGACTTGATTCCATTCGGTTGCATATTTGTACCATCAACAGCTGCTCTACTCTAAACGCAGATGACGGCGAATTGGCGTCAATGACAGAACACGTAATGGGTTCCGTGATGACAGTTGTCCTTCTGGCAGGCACCTTGTGATAATATGGACTAACATAGAGTGAGTGAGAGTGAGTGAGAGAATATTAACGTCGCACTAATTAGCAACACGAGGGCTTTTGGCGACGGTCCGCGTAATTTTGAACCATGGTCAAGTGACGCGGACGACACCTGAGCTGGCACCCCCTCTTCTAACTACCACACCAC
Organism: Trichonephila clavata; assembly: GCA_019973975.1. Taxonomy (NCBI): domain Eukaryota; kingdom Metazoa; phylum Arthropoda; class Arachnida; order Araneae; family Nephilidae; genus Trichonephila; species Trichonephila clavata. The sequence goes on along the minus strand of BMAO01002897.1, from coordinate 80,650 downwards.
ACCAACGGGAGGATATTTGAGCTCTCGACAGATTTAACGTGCATCGCTCCCCTACACGGAGGGTCTTTAGTCTACACGGAGGGTCTTTAGTGGTACTAGGATCGAACTCATGACATGCTAGCCATGAACCGATGCCTAGACCACTCGGCCACCGCGGCCACGGACTAACATAGAAGCCCGTTGTAAAGATGCTGCCAGTGTATGGATGGCGGACAATGAGAAAGTTTGTGCTATGCTTGGGTGTCGTATGATGAGTCGGTCTTCTCAACTATTTTTTTTTTTTTTGTCGAGGGCGTTTTGGGTCTAGTCGCCGAGCAACAAACCTCTCTTTTATCCACTGGTCGCCACACCTTCTTCCAGTAAAATAAAAAGTGGTGATCTAGTCATCGATATGACCTTTCTGTTTCCAACAGCCCTATGATTCTTCCTCTCTCGAACTTTGGCAACTGGTCATATTGTCTCCGATGGCAGCATAACGGCCTTTCAAGTTAAAAAATATCGCTTTGATACAGATAAAATACACGTAAACAAGCTCAGCTTACCTGTTTTATAATAAGAGGAAAATGAAGTGCAACTCCCCCAGTTACATTACTCAATGACTGGCTGCATTACTAATCGTTTACACACATTTTTGCTTGACACATATCTCCGTGCTAAGTTTTGTAACAGCTTTTGTTACTTTTTGGTGCAAATTTTTTTATGTCGATGAGTGTATGAGACTTTTTTTTGTATCGAAAAATCCCATTTAAGTTTCAGGAGACTGTTTTAAAGAGGAATTCTCAAGAAGATTTTCTGATAATGAAAAAGGAACTGAAAATTTTTTGTTCTTTAAATCAACGACAATAAGGCTGCATTTACTCACTTCTGTTAATTAAAAAAATAAAAAAAAATAAAAGTTCCCTTGGGCATATAAAGAACACTCGTAGGCATCCTATAAGTAAGCAGCTGTTTAATTTTTAGATCCTTCCTACAGGTTTTTCAATAGGCATCTCAACACATTCACTTTGGGTCAGCGCTGTGTGCTCTTTATTGGTTTTCTATCTTCACGTAAACCTGCCAAATTCATCGGGAATTTAATAAGTAAAAGTTTTAAATGGCTCTCAGTTGGTTCGTTCTTTTCTGGTGGATGGCTAACAGCTCAATAAGATAATAATTTCAAATAAAAAAACACCCGAATGTGCATATTTAGTTTGAGCGAACGGCTGCCGGCCAATCCATTTTTTTCGGACACAAGAATAACCCCAGTGTTCACTATCGGTGGGCGCAGTGTGTTTTACTGGCGAGGCTCCCTTTTCACTCTTTGAGTTTTTCTGTAGACATTTTGACATCCAGTGCTCATTGGTTGATGCAAAATGTAGTGTTTTTAGCCTCAGATATACCATTTTTCTCTAAAACATGCCGAGAGAGTTTTCGGTTATTTTTTAAAATAAAAAATACCTTTGATGTTTTATAAAAAGTAATTTGTACGATATGACTTTTCAAGAGAAATCTTTTGAATTCTATATCCTAAAATTGGAAGATTCTCAAAAAACTGAAAAACACATTTTTAAAAGGGTTTCGGTGAGAAAATATGATTACATAAAAATCGCGCAGAGTTTTTCGAAAGATTCATTTTTTGAAGATCGAATCCTCCATATGCACTTTTCGTAAAATATACATTAGGTCTTTTACTTCTTATCTTTTTTTTCACAAAATTGTGACATATTTGCAAATTGCCGTGTTCAAGTCTCTCAACTTCTCGAAGTAGCGAGACTTCCAAACGATAGGTTGCAATATTTCTATTTTTTTTCCTTAAAGAAACCCGAAATGTATATGCAGATTCTCAAGCATAGCGCCATTTTTGAAACACGTAAACTGAAGAGGTTTATTTGACATCTTTCTAGGGTAGTCTATTTCCTATAGTATGCGAACACCTTAAATTGAAAAAAATAATAATTTAAATTTGCATGTTAAAAAAACAGAATCCAATTACTTTTCTGAAATGTTTGATTAATTATTTCACAAAATAAATACAATGACATTTTCTGGTATCCTCAGTTGATTCTTATAAACTTTATAGAGTACACTAGACTGACTATACTATACATATTTTAGACTATACAGACTATACATATTTAGACAGATATAGACTATACATATTTTTTATGAGGCTTGTGTAAGAAAATAGGGATTTCAGGGGTGAAAACAAATCATGAGTAATCTTTTGATGCATCGATATTGAATCATTTTAGAAAAAATCGTAAAAAAAGGAAAATATCTTTTTTTTTTGTAAAACCATTGTATCGCATCTTGGAGAAATAAACGATCTTTCTGGTTCTGTAATTATTTTTTTTGTCTAATTTCCGTAACAAAAGAATTAACGCAGTTTTAAAAACGACGAAAAAGTAGGAACTCTTTCTTCGAACAGTGGATTTGACGTTTGCACAGGGGCGCTTTTTTGTCAACTCTTTTATGTTTCACTTCTCATACAATTTCCATACCGGGGGCGACTATTAAGGAGTATGAACTCCAAAAAGGAAAAGCATAATATTTATCGAGAAAAAAAATAGTTCTACTACATACTTGCAGCTTTCTACAGTCAAACATCTGTTGTATCTCTTAAAAAGCTTCATACATGTCATCATGTCTTCTTCATGTCATACAGTAGATAGTGCAGTTTCAGCGTTAATAGACAATCAGTCAATTTTTCAACAATGTACATTTGCAATATATTCTTATTTTTTAAATTTTGAATTGTCTCAAAAGTTTTGTTATTTAAATCAGATACTTATATTCATACAAGCCATGCATAAACAACTAATATTCGCAGAGCGAGGGGTGTAAAGCTTTTTAACCCTTCAAGGTAGGTACGGACGCAAGTTTCCAAAACTTTTTGTGATTAAAAGCTTCAAGTATTTGTTCGATACCTGCAAAAAAAATTCAAAACAATGAATAATACCTAACAGGAAGCTATGTGACAATTTAAATTTCTTTTAAAAGAGATAAATTAGTTAAAATTTGATAATCAGCTCCGCAAAAAATACAAAGCGATTTAAATATGGAATTCTATCCCACGTATTTAAATTTTGTTTATAGGCAAAATATTGAAGACATCAATGAAGGTGATCGGATAATAATGTAAGATATATTTTAAATTATGAAAATTCTATGACTCATCGCGCTATTTCTTACTGAAAATTTAATAGAATGCGTGGGTATCAATAAGAATAAACAGCTAAAAGTTTTATAAAACAATTAATAGAACTAAATCTTAAGTGCATCTCGCTTTTACTACAATTTAAGTTATGTCTTCTTGAAATTATAAAAAAATGTAATTCAGGTTTTAGGTAAAAGTATGGGAAAAAATCCATTTTCCAAAAAAAAAAAACATTTGAAGTTTGGATTCTTACTTTACTAAAAAAATTACTGAACATCAGATACGCAAAATTTCTCAGTTTTGTAGTATAAACCTTTTTTGTATGCTCTTTGCCACATAAGCGTTTTCATTTTGACTTTTTTTTATCTAACTCAATGTATTAAACATTTCTATTATAGCAGACAAAAAAAAATACATCGTATAATACTACTGCTGCTACGAAGCTCCTAAACCTCAAGTCTACAGTTCAATAAAAGCTCAAACAATATTCATTCTTTCTAAAACTGAGCCATATTTTTATGGCTGTTAAATAGGGCTTATTATAAATTAGGTTCTTAAATTTGCTTTGCATTTGGTAAAATAATGAAGAACAATTCACTTCTGGATATTTATGTGACATTTTGTTTTCATTTTCATCGCTGCTCCAAAAGATTCACTGTATCGTCGCTTTTATCAATCGTAGAAATAAACAAACACTTAATTAGAAACATTGATTTAAAAAGTTAAAAAACATTTTGGAAACCGTAAGTCATTGTGGAGCTCATTCATATTAAAGATTAAACCTTTTCCTCTCTTTTGTGGGAATGTTTCGAGAAAAAAAATAGAATCTGTAGCTTCGAAGTGGGATTTTAATCAAGTAATTCACATAAATATTTGTTGAATGAAGAATTACATCAAGGTATTTGGTCAACTGAGATCGTGACATAGTAATATTTTATGGAGTTTACGACAAGAATATGTGAGCTAAAGTTTTTCCCTTCCGCACAAATTTCAAGAATTATAAAAAATAAGTTTCCGTTGATAAAAGAAAAGAACCCCAAAACACATTTTGGATCTAAATTCAAAACAAATTATATCCGGTCAGGAAGGATTTGCTTTCAATACATCGAATTATTTATGGTGAATGCTGGTCAGGAAGGAATATGTGATGGAGCGAATATATTTGAAAGTATAAGTTTCTGTATGCCTGAAACCCCATCCCCCTACAGATCGCTGCATGTCTTTGAAATATATTGCAGGAGCATCGAAACGGACAGATTTGTCAGATATTATTTTCGTTCTGACGGTAAAATTGAGTTTTTCAGAATCAATATATCATTCTTATGTTTGTTTAAAAACAAGACATGCACCTTTTCGTAATGTGAACCTTTGAATTTCAAAATGATGTGTTTGTGAAGTAAAATGTTTTAAGATCATTTAACAGTGAGTGGTAACAAATAAATTCTTACAATTACATCCAACTCTTTTTTCACGTTGTTATTTTACACGATTTTGAAATAATACGGTGAGCGAATTAAAAGATTTTTTTTTTTAATTTACTTAAATTTTTGTTCCAGCGTGAATTTCAAAAATATTTGAGGATTCAAGCCTTTTGGACGAGGACGACTTGATCAAACTTATTAACATTTATGATAACGAAGTTGATAATGACGAAGGGGAAATTCAGCTATTGACATAAAAGCAAAGAATTAGGATTTAATTACTGAATAATCCTGATCCTAAATCCTTAATCCTGAAATTTGCTACAAGCATGAAACAACATTTTTGTACTCATGATTCTAACATACAACGTGCATTAAAATTTAAAAATTACCGTAAGTTTTGTGTAGTAGGATTTCAAGAATTATATAAGCAACTCGAAAAACCAAAAAAGTAGCTAATAATAACAGACTTTGTAAGAATAACAACAACAAAAAAATGAGGCCGTTAATAACGAATGAAATTCTTCATTTGAATCAAAGCCGACACTTGTACTAAACATAGCTGACACATCTACAGATGATAACGTTTTGATACAATTCGTAATAAACGTGCCCACTAGTTTTCATAAGTCCTTTTTCCTAATATCCTAATTTCAATTGGAATTTAATACGTTGTATTTGTACTTATAGACACCAAATTTCCATTGTACACTCATTAAAATTTTTCTTGGAAAAAAAATGAATTATTTTTGTGGTATAAATATGTACCATGGAATTCATTACTACTTTTTTGCACGGTTTTTTAGGAAAATATTTAGAGGGTTTTTCATCTTACACTATTTTTTAAAGTCGAGGAACATATCCCCAAACTTAACCATATGTAGCACATATTTTTTATACGATATTTTGCACGGTTTTCTAAGGGATACATCTACCGTCTAAAAATAAGAGTTGTGTTTATTTCTGTTTTCCGAAAAGCTTAGTTTATGAGCTTCGAATTTTGTTTCCCTTTCGAAAATGCAATATTTAATAAAATCATAAGTGTTTCTCTACGAAGTTGATTAGAGGTTGTTTATTAAATATAGTAGTGATAGAGTGTTTAAAAATCTTTTAATTTTAAGAGTGCGTGGTTTTAAGGTTCTTTAGTTATATAAACTTTTATTCTGATTACAGAGTTTAATACCTTTTTGCAACGCATTGAATACAGGTTACATCCAATGCGAATTTTGTATTACTTTGAGACAAAAAAAAATAATTTATTGAAATGAATAAAATTAATGACAACAAACTTTAAAAAATGTTCAATATGTGCTTTCCCCAGCATGAAAGTAGTCTTTCATCGAAAAGAATTCATTGCTTTATATAAGGTTCTTTGTTTAATGTTATTAAATAAGTCCAAGAATCAAATAATGTTTTTCCACGTACAAAAAGCTTTAACATTAATATTATGCCATTGTACTTTGTGTATATGTTATATATATCTGCAGAACACCTCCTTCTGCAAGTCGCAAAACAACAAAGGACAGGAATAAAAGCCCTTAAAGACTGAACCCAAATGGGATTACTTTCGTCTCAGTCATCTAAGGCATGCACGGTGAGCCTGCGGAGCGGTAGGTCGCTAAATCAAATAAAACTCTTGTCAAGGTCGCTGAAGGGATGACCCAGAAATGGAACACTAGATGGTAGCACAGCCTAACGATATTGATTAATTATGCATTCATTCCATAGAGAGTCTAAGACATTCTGAATAAAATCATGACTAGTGACTTAAAACGGCAACGGCGCACGCATCAACTAGACCCACCATCTCAATAAGATTGCTCACAACGTCAACAGCAAAAACGTTTCAACGACATTCAAACCTATTGGAGATGCATAACAATAGCAGTAATTGGCTGGAAAAACAATCTTCTCTCAGTATCGTTCAGAAAGTCAAAATTGAAAAAACAACTTTCTTCTCAAAGAATAGGGCCTTGGGCTTCAGCGCCTTCTTCTGTAAGTCGCAAAACAACAAATGATAGGAATAAAAGCTCTTAACGACTGTCCCGGATAGGGATTCCTTTCGTGTCAGTCATCTAAAGCGCGTACGGCGTAGCTGAGGAACGGTAGGTTGGTGACTCAAATAAACACCCCTGCTAAGGTCAACAGCTTGTCGAATACTTAACTTCCTTTAAACCACCGATCACGATAGCTGAGTGATCACGGTCATGGTTTCAAACCTTTTGTTACTGAAGACCCTTTGTGTAGAGATGCTGAGGCAAGTTAAGCTTCAAAGTCCTCCCTTTGGGGTGTTGCCACAGTTTAGGGAAAGGACTGCCTTCTCATATGTTATTCTTGTCACTTGACCGTGGTTCAAAATGTTGATATAAGACGCCAATATAGCCCTCGTGTATTTCGTAGCGAGACATTAAGAAACGATTGGTTAATCTATTAATAAGATCAATTAGGGATCGATTAATTGATTAATAATTCAATTACATAAAGACCGCTTGATTGATTATACTTAAAATTTTTTCCTCTGTTCTCAGCCTTTTCTTATGCAAAATGTTTCCAATTTTTTTTATTTAACGCAATTGTTAGTCTCTTTTTTAGTATCTGTTTTGTGGTCCCCCAAGCACAGTGAACATGTCCAGATTTCAGAAAGAGAGAAATTCTCTGTTTCAAGAGAAGTCGCGAAAAATCAAAGCAATTAAAGGCAGTGACTAGTTGCGCGGTGATGATGGCCTACGAAGATAGGTTTTTCACACCTATGTAAATCCCAACGAAAAAAAAAATTCAGTAAATAAATGGTGCTTATATTATTTATTACTAAATAATATAAACAACTATCAACGAAAAGTGCATTTCTGGTGTATTTTGGGATGGTGAACGAGAATCTGAAAATGAATTTTAGAAATTCCTTATCTGTGACAGATAATGCTGAACGAATGTAATGCCTACATTTAAGGACTGAACTTGCAGGAGTAGGTGCGCCGAAAATGGGCATCGGATGCGTTTCGCGGTGGGGAACGAGAATCTGTATTAGGGCTTAAGAAACTCCCGTAACTTTGCTGGATATTGTCGGAATGAGGTCGAATGTCTTTGCATTCAAGTCCCGCGTCCGGATTTTCATTCCCTACAGCAACTTAACTTGCAGGTGCAGCCTTGCGAAAATACGATTGCAATAGGGAACTGCTTTGGCAATTGCATCGCGAGGAATTGCTGTCTCTTTTATAAATGGTAGACAAAGTGCACATTCCGCGTTCACGCTGTCATAATACATTTACATGAGACCAGACGCAATGTGTATCATTGAAAAAAAACGTATAGGCTATGATATTGCAAAGGAGTTGTGTCATAATCAGGGATATAAGTGTACCATTGCCCATAAACATTCACTCAAAGCATTGCATCAAACTTTGCTAGATTTAAACGGTAATGAAAAAATATATTTGGGTGTGCTGCCGTACTACAGTCTGGTGATTTCCGATAGACATTACCACGGCCGCGGTGGCCGAGTGGTCTAGGCATTGGATCATGGCTAGCGTGTCATGGGTTCGATCCTAGTACCACTAAAGATCCGCCGTGTAGGGGAGCGATGCACGTTAAATCTGTCGAGAGCTCAAACGTCCTCCCGTTGGTGTGGCGTGGTAGTTAGGAGAGGGGGGTGCCAGCTCAGGTGTCGTCCGCGTCACTTGACCATGGTTCAAAATTACGCGGACCGTCGCCAAAAGCCCTCGTGTTGCTAATCAGTGCGACGTTAATATTCTCTCACTCACCCGATAGACATTACCAGTCATTCTTCGTTCTACTTTTGCTCACGAGATTAACGCATGTTTAAAACAATCGTTTCTATGGCGAAACACTTTGATTAACCATAAACACGCGAGTGCAATGGCAAGATGATCAATCGGAGCAAATATTTTCTAACCAACTGCTGGATATTGAAAAGAGTCACAATCTTCGGTTGAGCCGCCCATCCGGTATAGTGGTCAGTGAAGCTGACTGCGGTGCCGCAGAGACTGGGTTCGAATCCCGGAGAAGGCATGGATGTTTGTGTTGTAATCCTTTCTTCTGTGTGTGTTGTTTACCCCCGTGTTATACATTGCGTGGTGCACGGGGTTTATGAATGTTAAAAAAAATAATCTTCGGTTGAATAGTGGTTCACTGGTTATTCTGCAGCGTAACTTAAGGTGTAGGTTTAAGTTACTGCGTAACATAGATTACGTAACGGTACACGTCACAAGTACTACTGGGAAATGACTTAAAGTAAACATTTTTAAGGGAGAAATGGTTGAAAGGAGAAATCGTCCTGTTGCCACTGATACAGTCAGAATCTCTAATACAATTCAATTCGTTTGGTTTTCGAGATGACCATGAAAAAATCTCAAATCCAAACAATGTCTATTTGCTGTCTGGACTTAAAAAATCTATGATTCTCGAATTGGTTGCATTCTCAATATGTTACATGCTTACGTGTGCGGAAACCGTCGAATCTAATTGAGTTAGCCCGGGTTATGGAAAACGATTAGCGATCAGTTATATAAAATTATTTATTGTTATAATTTAAAAATGATAAAAATAGTATTAAAAATTGCTAAAAAACAATGCTATTCACCTCATTTATAAAATTAAATCTTCATATGCTGTTACTTAATATTTTCGTAATTAATTAATACATTATATCATACTCACATAGGAGATGAATAAAATGCAAAATTAAAAAACGTGATATAGTTTTATGTTTACTTTCAAATCTCCGAAATTATAAACCAAGATTAATTTGACTGCATTGAATGGCTTAGAATAATATTAAACCAATGTATTACATCAAAGCCACAGCAACGTGTGGTCGGGTGAGCTAGTATCTATCTATCTATCCCCTATAAAATCTCGTGATATTCTGAACTAAATCAATACGTTTTGGTACACTCAATATTTCGAAGTAAAATCTGTGGTTGACCAAACTACAAAACGCAATAATTCAAAGTTATCTTATAAAACTCTCGACAATTCGAACGTTCACTATCATGTGGAATCCTGTAGCAAAAAGGTTGGAGCTTACATGTTTTGTGATGTATTGTCTGTGCGTATCTCTTTTGAACGTCGCTTCTTTGATGACCATCTGTCTGCTACCCTTTCTTTGTGTTTTGCAGTTCCTCAGGCGAAAAGACACTTTTATTGCTTTCCTTCTTCAAGTGGACAATAGACCGGTCGCACTTGTATTCAGCCGTTGATATTTTTCTTTTAACATCAGGCCTTGCTACATATGTATTAAAAAAGGATGGTCCGCTGTTGTGAAGAAGAGATCCGTAGGATTGCGTATTTTGCGTCGACGCTTGATTGCTCATCTGTGTGACTTATAGCAGGGGGCACCAAATAGGACATGGGTCGGACTGGGCCCTGCCTTGAAAATTCAATAGTGTTGTGGACAATGTCTGTGGGAATCGGGTGCGAAACAATTTTATTTCCAATTTGGAATGGAAGATATTTAGAGGGGCGTGGAATTACTCTGTTCGAGAGGTTAAGAAATATGGAGGGGAAAGTGAAAGGGGAGAGACGATAGAGGAAAGAGATGAAAAAAGAAAAAAATGGTCAAAATTTTCATAGCTGACTGAATCAGCGAGAAGAGCCGTCCCAACTTCGAAATATTAACTATCAAGTAACCATCAACTTAACAACGAAGTATTAAGTATTAACTAGTCCCAACTATTAAGTATACCTCTTAGCTGAGACAGAAACTGTGTTCTTTTCTTTTAATAATTATTCTAATAAATATCTTTAATACAAAACTTTTAACTTTTGTATAAAATTTATACTGCATAATATATGTATTTTTAAAAAATACTTTAAAATAATTATATATATATATATATATATATATATATATATATATATATATATATATACAATTGTTATTTTATTACATAGTTTCAAATTTAAATGTGTTAGAAATAAATTCCTCTTAGTGTATTTTGGGTGTTTTTTCTTACCCTCTTGATAATTCGAAGTTTTTCATTGGTATCTCCTAATTATTGAGAGTCGACTGTATATATAATATTACACACATAATATAAGAAAAATCAAAACTTACGCCTTGATTTAGTTCTTATGCACAAATAGTATTTGTTTTATGTTACAAAACATGTAGAACTACTATGAGCACGTTGCTGCCTTTTCATTATCATGCAATTCATGCTAAAACACTATCAGCTGACCAGATTATAAGACTACCCTGCATGTGGCGTTATTCTATTGGGTACACGATCCAAACATTCCATGTGCACGTCTGTAACCTGAACAACCAGCTTCATAATTTTCAGAACTTAAGGCTGGTAGCTATTCCCAGTCTTCTAAGCCTGGGAGGCTTGATCTTTTAATATATAAGATGACTCAAGACTACATGTTGCTCACTTCAGTACATTTTCAGATCTCTCGCTCTTGAGATATATTTTTCAGAGAGTGGACAGCCACAGCTCATCAGAAACCACGTTCGTTGAAGTTTGGCGTAGACTTAAAGTGACATGGAATGATTTGCCCTATTGGTCAGTTAAGCCTAGTTTGACTCGCTGCTTAACTTGGTTAGAGCCATTTTAGGCAACAATTCTGTGTTTTAATTTTAGACAACCTGAATTCCTCAAATTGACTGCAAATTTAATCCTATTTTCTTTTCTAATATGTTGTATACGTAAATTAAGTAAAATTTGTTTTGCTTGCTTTCCTTCCTGTTGTTGCAATTTCAATTGTCACCATTAATAATTTTGTTCGAAAGCCAAGCAGTACATAGTTTGGGTTTAATGGCCCAAGTACTGAATGTGTGCGTGCAGCTGTGTCTAATGCGAATTCTTTTTTGTTGACAAACGACGGTGTCAGTTCTGGGTCCACGAAATGCATCGTGGTAAGGAGCTAGACTACGTCTGTCGTTATCCACTATGCAGGTGACATTACGTTGGGGCTCAGTTCCGCCCCAATTTTAAGGCTCTGAAAGGGGTCAAGGGTGTTCGACCTCACGAATACCCGGGGTTGTCTCGCTTACTTATCTGGCTTTCCCTAACACTACTTTCAGCTCCTTTAGGGCAGTAGACTAAAATCTTCAGATTATCAATTTTGAGATTTTAATATTTCTAAAATCTTCAATGCATGATATAACATATTTGCTTTTTTTTTAATTAGAAGTAATCAGCTGTTGTGCAACGCCCACTTTGACAGTATAAGTGTAAATACTGGCTTTTTAAATCTGAGAAAAAGTTGTAAAGTCTCTACTATATTTTCATTTAATTATACACAATTAACTGTATAGTAACTGCAAATTTAACTGTTTGTTTGTTTACGTAATTTTGGAGCCAAGTTTGTAAATTTTATGAAATCATTGTGATTTAAACTTTTTAAAATTGAGAATCTGGGAAAATTTTTTTGTGGTGTATTGAAATAGAAATTTCTCCATTGAAATTTTGTACTTCGTTTTAGGCTTTTAAGTAATGCAGAACTTGTTTGTAAGGATTGTAGGGAAAATGTGCTTTTTGCAAACATAATGACAACACAATTATTTCAGTAGCTTGAAAATGAGACATGAGAGAAGCCGTTACACATCATTTCATGCTGCACTTATTGCAACCAACATAGATTCTAGATAGGCGATAGCTGTTAAAATACTGAAAATGTAAAAACCTGCATTTCCATCAAAACAATAGTAAGAAAAAATTCGTATCAACCAGTATTACAAAGGAATTGAAGGGGATTCAAGAATATTTCAACTTTCATTACATTTTGGATAATAGCTGACCTCCCCTTTTTTTTCTCAAGGTAAGATTTTGTCCAAAAAGCATTATTTTATAAAATTTATATTTTTAAAATTGTGTAAATTTACTGTATGTATGTACTCTTTGTTTCTTATGTGTAATTGTGCATACTGAAGTGACATTTTAAAAAATATATTCATAAAATATTTAGATGGAAAGCAGATATCATAAAGTGAAAATTTTCAAAAAACTCATAAGGATTATACGTAAAAGTATGCTTTGAAAACACTAAACAATAGGTTTGAAAAATATCACTTCAGTATAAATATAAATATTTATTTATTGTACAGACAAGATTTTAAGCTTTAGTATTGAAGAGTTTTTCAATAAAAGTTACCTATGAATAAATCAGATATGTAATGCTTTTTGTCGTTTAGAAGCTTGTTACATACATAAAAATACATAAATGTCATGTTTAAAAACATAAAAAAGTTTTATTTTGGCTGTTTTATAAATCAGTTGTCCAGTTTAGAGAAACTTTTGAATTTTAAAGTTTTAAAAACTATGTTTGCATGCCAACACAAAAAACACAGAAGAAAATTTTTGAAATGTCGTGTAATCATGTATTCCCAAATGCAATCACAAATTTATACCAAAACCATATTGATACATTTTTACATTATATTTATGATGCTTTATAGTCAACTTTGATGTTTGAAAGCATCAAAGTTAAAATTCTTCAAAAATTGATACAGAATTTGAGAAAATTGATGTAAATATTACAAAATATCTCGTTAAACAAAAACTTAAAAATGCTATGTATGATATTTTCTGGGCATTTTAAGGCATTTTTGCTTTTTATTTTACTTACAATTAATTGAAAAGATGCTAATGTTTAATGAAATGGGACATATACGTGTCGTAATTCATAGTTTTACTGATAAAGGGACACTTTGTAATAAAAACGCAATTTTTTTTTTCACAATAATGTTTTTGAAATTGCGTATACCTATTTTCTCAGAATCAACAGTATGAATACACATGCAATTTTTACTGCATATTATAATAACTATATATACTTAAGAACTATAGAACTTTATATTCACCAGTGAGCTTTATTAAAATATTTCCAAAACATTTGTCGTAGTCTCTCACTACCCCATATGATTATTAACTCCCCTTTGCATATTATCTAAATTTGGGTATGTTGGATTCATGATTAACGACTACTTAATTAATAAATCAATATTATTTATTAATCTTTCTTAATAGAGAAATACACAAATATTAATCAAACTTTAAGAACAACAAATTACAGTGGAGTGCGAGAAGAACCCGATTATGAACGACGGAATACTAACTGAAACCACGGAGAATAACGTATACAATCAAACTACGCATTTATATCTAATTTATGAAAATAACTGACCTGATACCTTTTTAAGGCAGGTTTCTCTAATACTGGATTGTTCTGAGGAGCGGCTTCAATCCTTTGATATCTTAAGTTCCGTCCCGAACCGAATTAATGAACCTTTTTCAATAGCCTTCCTCAGGCGAATATACTTCCACTAGTTAAACTAATCTCTCAGAATCACCTTCTTAATCAACCTCGTAGTCATCCTCGCTCTCTTCATTTCATTTCTCCCTTTTATATCTTTTTCGAACTCGCTAAACCCGAAACTATCTTGTTTGCATAAATCACACCCTTGGCTCTCGGTGGAGATTGGTTAAAATAAATAAAGTCTTTAAAGCTTTGAGAGAAGGTTAGTGAAACGCGTAAGCACCCGTCACACATTTTACTAAAGATCAATTATCGTAAAAAAAAATTTTTTTCAAAAAATTTATAGTGATACTTTTACGTTGCATGCTTTTGAAAAAACTAACCAACATTTTTGAAAAATCTCACTTCAGTATAAATATAAAGTTTAATTAATATACCGAAAAAATTTGAAGTTTTTATATATAACAGTTTCTGAGAAAAAGCTACAATTAACATTAGTGGTATAGGGGGTATCGACTAACCTTAAGTGCCCGCATACCATACATTTACAAACGTTCGTGCATTCTCCAGGATTCGAACCTAGGACCTACAGTACAGTGGTGAGCGTAGCTAAGTCTGATGAAGTGAAATAATTGACTAATATTAATATCTAACCGAACGAAAATCATTTTTAATAATGCACATTACTAAATAAATTTTTTCATTCATATAATTGAAAAGTAAATCTGTAACAAAAAACGATTTTTTAATAAAGTTAGAGTAATGAAATAATAACTCAACTACGTTTTAAATATTACTAAAGGACTATCCTAACTTTTAAAAATTATATAAGATAAACAGATTTAACTATTCAGAAGGGAATTTTCTTATTCTTGGAGAGAAATACGTTGAAAGTTTTTCGGATTATTTAAGTTTAAAAGCAAGCATCTTAAAGGCTACAAACTACTAATAAAACAATCCTTATACAATAAACCAGTTATCTAATTGAAAATTAGTCGAACTTTATTAAAAACATACTTTGGATACCTGATTTTTTTTTGGAAAATACAATTCAAATAAAGAGTAAATTTCCTACATCATCGTTATATATATATATATATATGTAATACGACGATGTAGTAATGATGGATTTTTGAATGGAGCTTCTTGCAGTGGCATTCTTGTGGTTAATTAAACTTTTTATTATACATCTTGAAAACATTTAAGCAAGACAAGGACGACACATAGATGTACGTAATCACAAATAGACACACACAAACACTAGATGCGGCAGACTACATGACGACAAGAAGAGAAGAAGCGAAAGAGAGCGCGGTCTCCAGGAGTCTTGGTATATATAGGCAGCTTAAATCACGTGATCTGTGTGGGTGGATGGATGTAGTTTAAAATCTTCTCGTTAGACGGCTGGTTAACTTATTACTAAAACGTTGGTCCTGAAGGGATGGACCAAAGGTAATTAAAAGTTTTTAAGAATAATTAATGGGGATTATTACATTTTCCCCCTCCGCAAGACGCGTGTGTGCACCAGGGCCCTTGGTCCACACCCGTATCATACAGAGATATAAAGTACAAAATTAAATTTTTAAATTATCATTATTTACAAAATTTTTTCCTTCACTTCAACATTAACACCACTTCATCCACCACATTATTAATATTGGCTATGAATTCAAAAATATTGATTCTTAAAATATAAAAAATAATTTCTTAAAAATTGATATGAAATTGTATATAAGAGCACTGAGGGTGAAAAGAAAAAAATTAGGATGACCCACGCCTGGCACAATCTTTGAGACAAGTTTTACTTCTTATCGTGTAAATGTTGCACAATAACTTCAAAAACAAATATGCCTAGACTGGAAATTGCAAGTCGACCAAAGAGATTTTTTTTTTAAAAACTATTTATAACTTTTTTTATGTATTACTTTTATTATGACAAAAGTATAAGTTTGGAGGCAATAGTATATTGACAATCAAAGGTGTATTTATTCCCTTGAGGTACTGACTATGCACAATCCTTACAAAACACTTATTATTTATTATTTCTTCTAAATGTAAACATTTGCTTATTTATTTATTACTATTTTCTCAGCCTAAGTGCTCTCAAAACCATTATTATTTCAAACACATTAAAGTTGTTCATTTTCATATCAAATAAATTGTTCATTCTAAAAAGAGTAAATCGAATAGAAACCAAAAATTCTTAAACCACATTAAAAATATATCAAACTGTATCAACATATAATTCTCAAAATAAAAATATCAAATATTTGGTATTGATTCAGTAAAACACTTAAAAACATTGTAAAGTTATCAATTTTCATGTTAAATATCAAATTCAAATATAATCATTATGAAATATATGCATTTTATCTTCAAAACAAAATGTAGCATAAGTAAATTTAACCGGAAACTTCAAAAAGTAAAGCCGAGATTCCTGGAAACGTTTTTAAAATGGTAATAACATTCACATCAATATGTACGTGGAGTTGACTGCCCAATCAGGTAATTTAAATACAATCGAAAAATGAAAATAATTTGTTACACAATATTGAAAAAAAACATTAAAATAAACCATAATAACAGTACAATGGTGGTAGGGACCAAAGAATAATTTAAAAAAATAAACGATGGGGGTAAGACCCATAATATTGAAAGAAACTCTGCGGTAGAACCAGACACATAAAAAAATTGCGGGGTAAGACCCGGCTTATAATAAAAAAATGCCGGGTAAGACCAGGCTATAAATGAAAAAAATTATATTGGTACCACTACCCCATACTAAACCATTTCATATGGAAGACTTTAAAACAAATATTTTCAAAATATCTAAATCATAAATTAAAACCATAGTAAGATTTTAGATCAAAATAGAATGTTAGAAAAAACACTTTAGATTTGTTTGCAAATTATCAATATTCAAATATCAAACATGAAAAAAAAACTTAAATTTCTTACTTAAATAAATATTGTTTTATCAAACTTAAAACAAGCATTGCAATGCTATTAAAAATATGCCAAATAAATAATACTTAAAATAAATTTAAAGTGAAATAAAACAACAGAAAATATGTATTATTAATTATCTTAAAATTTGAAAAAGAGACAGATCGATGATGGCCATTTTTTGTACACCAAATTTGAGATTTTTGCACTGTGAAGAATTTGACGAATGGAACACTTTTTCACATCTTACGATTTTCTTTTTCTTTTTTACAAAGTTGAAGCACAGAAGTAACAGGAATTTCCCCATACTTGTTATCAGGCGAAAAGGGGAATACCCTTTCGAGGACTCGATTCATTCACATTTCTTTTGTAGAATTTTCACTTCAGGGCGTGGCTTCTTTCCCGCACAGGAAACTATCCTGCCGACTTCTGTAATACGACGATGTAGTAATGATGGATTTTTGAATGGAGCTTCTTGCAGTGGCATTCTTGTGGTTAATTAAACTTTTTATTATACATCTTGAAAACATTTAAGCAAGACAAGGACGACACATAGATGTACGTAATCACAAATAGACACACACAAACACTAGATGCGGCAGACTACATGACGACAAGAAGAGAAGAAGCGAAAGAGAGCGCGGTCTCCAGGAGTCTTGGTATATATAGGCAGCTTAAATCACGTGATCTGTGTGGGTGGATGGATGTAGTTTAAAATCTTCTCGTTAGACGGCTGGTTAACTTATTACTAAAACGTTGGTCCTGAAGGGATGGACCAAAGGTAATTAAAAGTTATTAAGAATAATTAATGGGGATTACTACATATATATATATATATATATTTCGTTTCTTTAAATATATATATATATATTTCGTATATATATATTTCATATATATTTATATACGATAAGAATAAGTTTTCGTGGTTTGTTTCAAAGTTTTCTTTTTTAATCCTAATTCTTTGCAGATGTTTTAATGACTGTTTGTCTGATTTTTTTCTTTTTCTTTTCTTTTCTTTGGAAAGAATCTTCTCTCAATGTCGGTCTTTTTACTGGAAGTTGATCAAAGTGGCCCTAAAAGCAATTTAATATACGTGTCGAAAAGTATAACTTTGTTCTTTCCTCTTTCCATTACATTAGGAAACAAGAGTTTTGTCCTTTACTTTGATATTTTGTTCTCTTCTGAAATTCCATTTGGTTTGTATTTTTACTCTCCCACGCTCTTAAATTATTTTCATTTGTACGCACCAGAAACTTTGAAATTTCGTTGAAGTTTTTTTTAGGTCAGTATATTTTTAGAACGCACATTAAAGCACGAGATTCCAAACAACAACAACAAAAAAGACATTCAAGAATTTAAGGATTGTTTTCAAGATATTTTTTAACACGGGGATGAAGAAAAAATAGTTATTTATTTTTTATCTTAAAAAATTAGTATATTTATTTAGTACTCTCTATTGTACCGCACAATGATTCTTCAATTAAACGATTCAAATAATAAGCAAACAAAAAACGCTGTTTCAACAATGCACAGTATATACACATTGAACCTTCCCCCAAATCCATTCAATTTCACTTATAAGATATACACAGCACTATACGTCAGCTGTATAGCTACAGATATACTGCTATAAGCATGTCGGTGACGCGAACGCATGAGATTTCATCCATCCAAAAAGTATCTAAGGCGAACAGCACACTGCGCATGCGCCAGTCAGAGCATGTCGGTGACGCGAATCCGTAAGATTTTCCTCTACCAAAAAGGGCCCAACGCCGCTAAAGAAGTTTTCGCTTCAAAAAACTCCTCTAACGTATTAAAAAATAATGTGAACTGAACTCACTAAATTTTACTCACACAGCGATGTTCTCGTCTACGAATTTCAAAGCGAACTGACGAGAGATTAAATATTTTTGCGTGACGTTTGCAGGGATGGAGAGTGTGTGGTAGCTTAGATAACGAGAATTGGCTCTTGTTGCAGGCTATTCCGAGGGTATTTCAAAGCTAAGGTAATCTCATTTTTACGAAACATGTGAAATCACCTCTCCTGCTTTTCTCACTTTTCTTAAATCTAGTCTGCACGCTGGGTGTTTTCCGTATTTTCTTTATTCTCAAAAGGGAAATCTTTTCTTGTTAAGCGATTTTCATTTCGCGTGAAGAGAAAAAAATGCTTGAAAAAATAATAGTTTGTCAGGATCGTTGGATTATTTCATGCTAACTGATATTTCGTCTTACGAGTTTTCTCGTATTTATTTCTATCTAGATACTTTTTTCCATTTCTTGCAGGAATTTAAGGAAATTAGCTGGAAAATTTAACTTTTGATAAATAGTATTTATATAGTTATTGAATGTGTGTTACACAACAAAAATAACAACAGTTCTGAAACTTAAATAAACGGGGTTTTTTCTCCCTGTGAAATAAGAAAAAAATAGTAAAGGTTTGATTATTTTGCTTCCATTTTTTTTTCTTTTTATTAAATTTAACTAAACTAACATTTCGAATTCTACGAGTTGGAAATGCGAAAAAAATTTGATTTGAAACCTACGGATAAAGTTATAGTACAATATTGTAATGGAAATTCTGGTCTTTGTCCCTTCTCTGCAGAAAAGATATTACGGCCGAAAAGTCTGAATAATCGAAGTCTTTCAGTAACGTTATAAGAGAAAAAGAGTGATATCGATGCCAAAAAAATAAATACTCATGAGTATCCAGAGAGATCTAAAATGTTTATTTGACGAGAAAACTTTAAAAGGGTATAGAAGCTTCTATAGGCCTTATAAAAGCGTGGCGTAGCAACATTGAGAGTGAAACATGTGACAGTGATTGTACGTTTCCTTTGCCTTCTGCAGATTTTAGAATTTGAGCTACGTAGATTTATACAAGCGTGTGTGTGTGTTGCACTTTTTTCTTATAGAAGACTTCTGTAATTAACACAGAGTTTCAGGCTAAATTTTGATTTATTGTGAAAGAAGACTCATATTCATTACGTGGATTTTTCCTACATCTAAAGTAAGATAAATCAAGTAACAATTCCTAAAGTCGAGCTTATTTACTGTTTTCAGTACGTTTTTTTGATTTACCCTGGTTTCAGAAGTTACAATTAAATAAAAAGTAAAATAAAAGTGTTTCTTCTTTCATTTATAGATCATGTAAGATTTGTATAACACCAGAATATCAACAAACCTGTATTATTAAAATCCATAAAAAAAGTTTAATTAGATGTTAAAGATGTTTCTGAGATAGTTGGAATACAATTTAAAACGTTTTATACTCTGCAGTTGTTATTTTACTTCTTCAAAATTTAGAATTAATGAATTCGAGAGCAAACAGATAAAATTAGTTTTTGCGAGAGAAGTGAAATCATTTGTGAAAAGCTAAGATGAGATATAAAAAGGAATTAAACTTTTCGCAAATTAAGAAATCATATCTTTTGATTCCTTTCTTTTTAAATAAAAACAAAACACAGTTCTCCAAAAACTAGGTCCTTGGTCACCTTGGTCCTGTGGTTACAGTCAAAGTTTTAAATTACTCCAAGAAAAATAATCCATGTGTACAAGAATGAGTTTATTCCAAAATGAAAGTTTTTTTTATCTTTTATCCAGCCTCGATTGAAACTTTATGAGTGCTTTTTATGCGGATTCCTTTACAAGGCAATCAGATAGCAACAGTATATATGTAAGCAAAACAACACAAGCGTAGAACCATATCCTCAGCTCGAACTCTTTCTTAAAAGTGATTGTATTATTGATTGATGATTTATTAATACCTCATTATAAAGCTATTTAAAGGCTTTTTGGTGATGGACCTCGTAAATTTGAACCGTGGTCAAGTGACAAGAATGACACTGAGTTGGCACCCCCTTTTGTAACTTCCATATCCCACAAATGGGAAGACGTCTGAGCCTCGACAAATTTAGACCCTTCTTCATGGCGGGACTTCAATAGTATTAAGCTCGAACTTATGACGCGCCAGCCACGAGTGAACTTGAATACTTGGCTACCACAGTCACATCGGGCTAATAATGTCTGTTAATTACTATAGAACCTTGTCATACGAATTAAAGGGAGCTCTAGGTAATCTGGTTTAAGCAAAATGAGCCGAAGTAAACACAGTTACTTCGCAGCTAACTTACTCTAATTTCAACCGCAGTACTTCTCCGCACTCTCTACCGCACTATTAATGTTACTGAAAATCGGATGCAGCTTAGAATCGAGGGCAAGACATTTGTTGGAATGGTGGGAGTGAATCCAAATGTAACCGTCCATTCTGGCCACTTGAATCGATGACTTTATTCAGTCTATCCTAAACATTGTTATCTGCTCGTATTTAGGAAATACTTTTGTATACACTTTTTTTAATAATTTAAACATGAAATATATCGTTATTAGCACCAAGAGGAGTGCACTATGACGTAAGGAAAAAAAAGGGAGGCAATTTTATAAGCAGAAAAAAGGGAAACAGAGCAGAGGCTACTGAAAATTTGACACGGATGTAACAAATATACGTCGATGGCATAAATAAAATGATATAATATTTGCTTTTAAATGTTCAACAGTCTATAATAATTCTTTTACGTTCTTCTATAATACGTTCTTTTAAAAATAAGACTGCATAACGAATGTATTGGATGGCACGGAAGACGACATCGTGAAGGGAAATGGTGACCCCAGCACCAATTCCGAAGTTTGCTGTGGCAATGGGAGTGACGAATCATTTTTGAAACACGGTAATGGCTTTTAGAGTAATTGTAGGTTCATACATGCAATTGAAAGTTTTTAACACTGGTGAAATAAATTAACGATTAACGTCTAATTATTTCTTATTAAAAAAATTATGAAATACCTTTTACACAAACATTTATTTATTACCTCAAAAACGTATAGAGAAATTAGGGATTGAGTTATAATAGATGACACCATTTTTTCAGAAAAACATTTTGGGAATTTGGTGTGCTGTTTGGAATCAATGGCGGCTCAGATTCGAGTAAATACGGTAATTGTGAAATACTAGTTTCTATGCAAATTCACATTTATTCATATTTACTTAAACATATTACGAACCTTCAGTACATCAGACTCATTTTTGTTCATACATAGGAACTACCGTGAATTACGTTTAACACGAAAATGCTTAAGATGGAATATTGGTTAACACGAAAGGATACAATGCCCCCGACAAACTACTACGTATTTTCGCGCATTTTTTTTATCCTAACATGAAACGAAAATCGTTT
Source organism: Trichonephila clavata (assembly GCA_019973975.1). Taxonomy (NCBI): domain Eukaryota; kingdom Metazoa; phylum Arthropoda; class Arachnida; order Araneae; family Nephilidae; genus Trichonephila; species Trichonephila clavata. Next base: position 58,697 of record BMAO01002897.1, on the reverse strand, counting down.
AACTAAAAGATTTCCTTTCTGGGAATGAACAAAATACGGAAAAGTCAGATACATCATGAAATGTTTGAGAAAGTTTCTGTATTATTGGACTGCCCAACTGTATCATCGAAAGAATTCGCCGCAGTAGATGGTGATCATGTGTGTACAGCCGCCATTTTGAAAAACAAGAACATTTTGGAATTTGTACAGAGCTCAAAAAATATCATTGATGCTGATTCCGATGAAAACATGAAATGAATAGCGCAGTTCCTGTCCCACGTCATCCGAAAGAAGGAACATCATAAAAAGAATGAGCAGTTATTTAGACGTACATTCAATGACATCGAACAATGTGTTGATAATTTGATGCTAAAAAAGACAATACAAAGAAAAATATCTGATTATTTTCCGAAAATTCAATAAATGTTTCAGAAAAACTTGAAAATTTTGAATTCAATTTCATTAAGTTCTTGCGAATGCTTTGTTTCATTGATTTTTATTAAATACTGCATATATATGAGGTATGACACACACACACACACACACACACACACACACACACACACACACACACACACACACACACACACACACACACACACACACACACACACCACACACACACACACACACACACACACACACACACACACACACACACACACACACACACACACACACACACACACACACACACACACACACACACACACACAAAACGAGACTGGTCCAATAAACTCTTGCACATTCCAAATCAGTTCTCCGTGACATTATCTCCTTTAAAGTAGTACCCTTCAGCATTCAAAGAGTTCTGCATTCGGTGCTGCCTTTGCTGGTAACAGTTCTGGAACGAGGGTTTTAGAAGGCATTTCAGGAGATTCTTCGTTTTTGCCTGAATCTCTTTAACTCAGGTAAAATGGGTTCCCTTTACGCAAGATTTAACTGTAGGAAATAAAAAAAAAGTTGCACGCCGCCAAATCAGGTCAATAAGGAGTGATTGAGTGAGTGAATATTAACGTAGCACTGTTCAACTACACGAGGGCATTTGGCAACGTTCCGCGTAATTTCAGGTCAATAAGGAGGATTCCACACTACAGTAATGTTTTGGCCAGAAACTGCTTGACAGACGTGAGATACGTGTGAGCGGGTACATTGACTTGGTGCAACAGCCATCCATCACTCCCCAATTCTGGCCCTTTTCCTAATTTTTCAGTCTTTTTAGTACTTCAATGTTGATTAACAGTCTGACCACTGATGTCAGTAGGAACCCACTCATGTCACGAATTTTGGCAATGTTTTTGTCTGTAATCGCTTATCTTGGGCACCCAGCACGTTCATTATCTCCCACATTGTCCCTTCCACCTGAAAACTGCTTGTGGCATTCAAACACATGTGCACGAGACAAAGTTTCATTTCTCTAAGCTTCGGTTAGTATTTGAAATGTTCTCCTCGCTGATACTTGAAGTTTTACTAGAAATTTGATGCAGCCCAAGTGCCATCCTAATCATTTGACTTTGGTTCAAAATTGAGAAGTCCTTTGTTATGGAAATTTACTATGCACTCTTGTAAAAAATGTGAACTAAGATATTGCTTAATAAAGAATGAACGTGGAAGTGGTTGTTTCCAGGGCACTGGTTTGTGGCCCAAAATAAAAAATTCGGGATAGCTCGGTTTTCTTGGGGCCTTCGTGTTGCTTTTTAGTGCGAGGCTCTCACTCACTCCAGAAATGAAATTGCTTACGTCCAGGGTGGGCATTAAGTCGATCGGGATCGTCCGGTGGACCGTCAAGACATTTTGAGGTGACCGCCTTCACTAACAATCATTCCATCATACAAAGGTCTAGAAATACCGCATTTTTACGAAGCTAAGCTGTGTCCCAAATTCTCAACAAGATTTTATGAAATAGTCTAAAATGTGGTTTATCGATATATACAATTTTTAGTAATTAAAATAAATTTAAAAGTAAAACTAATATAAGAAGTGAATAATTACCGTAAAATCCTACGTATAATGAGCACTTCGAACACAAAAAATATGATCGAAATTTACGGGTGTGCGTTATACGCCAGGTATTGAAATGACAGCTTAGAAAGGAAAAAAAGAGATAAGCAGAAAAAAATTAGGGTTCTATATTTATCGAAATATTGTTTATTTAAGAGAAATGACATTCTTTATGTAGCTGTAGAAGCATTCTATTTTTTTTTACAACTTTGAATAAAAACTCGACTTCAAAACATAAGAGACGTATGTTATTCGTAAAAAGGGGGCACGCTATACGCGGCAAATATTCCTAAAAATTAAGAATTGAGGCTTAAAAGTATAGGTGCATGTTATACGGTGGTACCGTAGTTATTTTATCAGTATTAAAACTTCTAAACACATGTATGAAGCTGTAATTGTTCTAAATACTCCATCCAACACATTTTATCCTCCTCATTTCTAAGGTGGCATCTAATTTTCAGTAGCCTTAGCATTACGGGAAAAGTGCGGCTTAGATTCGAATAAATACAGTATTTTAAAAAATACGGAAAAAAATCAAATCATAAGAAAAAAATTTCTTTGAGTAGAAAATGCCCTTCGCTATTTGGAGGTTTTTTTACGAAGAAAATCGCAAAATGTTCTTAACTCCAGAAAAAAGCTCTTGAAATAGAGAAATTAGTAAAATAGAGGCTCGTAAAAAGGTTGTCCGACTGTATTTGTATAGTTTCTTTTAGATCGCTACACCTACGCCACTGGGTGGACCGCAACACCTTGAAAAAATTAGAAGTAGCCCATACTCTGGAAAAGTCTGCCCACCCCTGGCTTACGTGGTATTTATTCAAGGTTAAAAGAGTTGACGAATTTCAAAAGGAGTTCGCTCGTAAAAACTTTTGTGTTTCCCCGTGTGTGCAATTCTTCTTAAAAAAGATTATTTAAACTGCGCATGTAGCTAGCAGAATTTGTTTACATGCAAACTAATTAAATAATAAAAAAAATGTGCAAGGGTTAAATAAAAAATATGCAATCCGATTTGCTTTGTTTCTTCGAAAATGTTTTTACTGAAAATTTAATTATGAAAGTAAACTTTCGACGTTTACTTTCCTGTTAGAAATCGGGTTGCGAACATAAAGAAAAACATAAAAAGCTCGAGGGGGAAAATATTTTTTGAGTATTAATGAAGTTACTTTTTTTAGTTAAAAGTTCGTGACGATACAAATGAATAAAATGGAATATTCTGATTTATTTTAAGGTTTGCCTGCTGATTAAATTTTCCATTATTTTTACGTAAGTTGATTTGTTTTTTATTTTAAAAGTTCTTCCTTAAACTACTTTTGATGAGCACGTGACTAGACTCAGTGTAAATCCTCTCGCGTAGTTTTCTTTTATACCTTTAGAGTAATTCTAATGTCTTGAAGACTTTGTTTTTCATTGAGTTGAGTTAAACTATTTCTATGTTTCAAATCAAATGTTTTAAGAGGATTCAATTGACAGAAATGAATCACAAATGCGGATAAAATGTTTCTAGCTCAAGTATTTCTTAAAAAAATATTTTATAATTTCACAAAATTTGTAAGATTCAAGTTAGTAAATTCGAGAGCTACGATAACTTTTATCTTCGTTTTTATTCATATTTCAGTGGCAAATAAAACTTTAAAAGTGATTTATCTCAGAAAGAAAAAATAGCTCTCTTCATCTTCATTTCAAGTACTAAAGCTTTTTTTCCCCTATTGTGCCAAATGCTTTGATATTTTTTCTACCTATTGCAGCGCTTTTCAAAGTTTCAATATTTACGACCCAATATTCAATCATGCCGCCCATCTGGTATAGTGATTAGAAACGTTGCCTGCGGTGCCGTCTGTCCTGTCCCAGAGAAGTCATAGAATTTTGTACTGTAATCCTTCATAACTTTAAATTCCTTCTTCCTTTGTAATGTGGGCTTCATGCTTCTGTAAGCCTCCATGTGATACTTTGTGGAACGGGACGATTTATAAATGTTCTCAATAAAAAAAATATTCAATCCTAATTTTCATCGCGCTTCCCCTCCCTACAATAACAATGCATTTTATTCAATAATACTATACTTTAACACTAAAGCTACAATACGAGTTGAACTTCTTAAGTGCCACCGGTGTAGATAAACGTCTCGATCAGCCAAAGCGTTAATTGGCCCGGACGTATATATAAGTCTTCCCGAAGTACGATCTGTTCTGTGCAATGCTGTGCATAAAATTCTTCCAAAGGCTTTGGAATGCAATAAAAGGACCTTGACAGTGTTTGCGAAAGATTTACTTATTTCAGAGAATTTGATTGTTTTCTCCTTTTCTTTCCCTCCCAATGCATTGCATATGCCTACGTGGAAACGGTGGAATTGAGGAGCAAATTGCTTAACTTTTAATCGGAAGTTAAAGGATTAATTAAAAACCGTAGAAAATTATCAAGATAAGTGTTAATTTTTGTATGTAATTTTATGTGTGACAAACCTATGGTGTCATTGGTAATTTTTAATGTTGTTCTTAACTAAGGATTGTTAAATTAATATCAAATACATTGTGCAGTACTGATGCGTTTGTAAGCGCATTATGTCAGTGCAAATGTGTATTTTATTTTTTATTATATCAAAATATATTTTGTTTGTTTACTTTCAATAAATTAATAATTTTTAAAATAATTTTTGTTTTCGACTTTTCAATATGTTCGCACCTCCTGTAGAGTTATCACGCCGTTTAGAGGGGCGCGACCTACAGTTTGGGAAACTCTGACCTATTGACAATAATTGGTACAAAAGTTGGTAAGCTTTTTTAAATCAAAGCAATACTTATTTTTTTAAAAAAGTTGAATTTAGAATTTATAAATTTTTTAAGAAATTTTCAGTAAGCATTCATATAAAATTTCACATTCATGTTAGCAGAAACCCATACCAACTTTTTCATGTATAGTTTAACGCCCTTGTAAATCAAATTTAATTAGGCCTTGTCAATTATGGAAGAGGAGTAGCATTTTTAAACCTCTGTTAATTTTTAAATTGTTCTTTTAAAAGTTTAATGGTTAGCTTTTGTAGTATTTTGAGCACAAAATCTGTATTACGTAATACATATATATAATATGCTACAGATAGAAAATTGTAAAAATCATTCAATAGAGATTTTGCTATAAATCGCACATCCTTAACATATTTGACACTCAGTCATTGCATGCTTCCAAATTTAAATTAAGCTAGGAAATTTATTCTAAACATACTTTTTTAATTTTCTTTTACTTTTAGTGATAAAATCCTTCATCATTAAGCTTCTTACGGTAGCTACATTTTTAAACAGGGAAGTATTATGAATGTAAGGATTATAAAAGGTGAGGAAGGATCAGAAAAGATATGAAATTTGTCATCTTTTAGGAAATCTTTGTCATTAATTAAACATAATTAAAGAAAACAATTTAATTGGATTCTCTTTAATCCTAATAACATTATTACATTTCAATTGTTTTTTAAAAAAATATTTAGACTTTAAAAACATGTTTAACACAAAGAAAAGGAAAGGATGATTTAAAAGTTCATTTTATAATGAAAGTTATTGATTTTAATTTTAACAGATCGCGTTACTATGAAAAAAATACTATCATTTAAAAAAAAAAAACTTTCCCAATTGTGATCTCTTGAATTATATTTTTTCAAATGGAATTGAATGCGTATTTTTCTTTCTAATTGGAAGAAAAATCGAATTTGTGCTGTCACTTTTCAGCGAGAATAATATTCCCCCCCATCCCTTTTGCAGACAATTAAAAATTTTCTTCGAAAACAGATGGCCTGAGATAACTCTTATCCACTTGATAATTTGAACGAGAAATATTTCAAGCTCGAAAGAGTGCCAACAATTATTAAAATTGAGGGTGGTTTTTCTTTTCTCAGCTCATTCAATTATTTTTTATATTACCATCAATCTAATATTTACTTTTCCCCCCCCTAATGTCTCTTATTATTTAATGTGAGACGTCAGTTTTGTGAAAGCTTATTCTTTGTATTTTGATTCTTAAATGTGTTCCGAAGCCTAACACTTTCTGGGGTTTTACGACGACAAGATATACTCCATCACGAAAAATGTATACGCCCAGAAGGAGAGAAACAAGCTAATACCATGAAACTTGGCAGGAATGTGCTCTGGTAAGAGATATGCAAACAATTAAAATTTCGACGCCAATGAGACAAGGACAAGCGAGCTCTGTTCATATGAGAGGTGCAGCTGAAAGAGTTTATAAGCTTGTGCCATAAGGTTATTCAAACAAATCTTTTGACTTGGAGGGAAGGTATTGTGATGGAGATGCCTCCATTGACATTACGAACTTTCAAAGGGAGGATGAGGTCTTGGAGACGTATGTTAGCCTTTTCAAGGGTGCATGTGGCCCCGAGTTCATTTTAATGCATGGTAACGTGAGGCCACATAGAGCTCTTCTGGTCGACGAATTTCTAGAGAGTGAGGATATTCGCCGTATGGATTGACCAGCCAGGTCTCCAGACCTCAACCCTATAGAGCATTGTCTGGGAAGCTCTGGGGAGGGAAATTGCCACATGCAACCCCCTTTTCATATTTTATTAGTTATTGATGATAATGTTTAGGTTGTTGATGGAAAGATGGTTGTATTGATGAGGCACCCTTTTTACGAAGATACTCCAATTTATTTCACATTTAGACACATAAACGTCACACATAAACACAAATAAATGTGATTTCCTAGGACGGATCTTGAGATGGACCCATATAATTGGATTATGTACATTATATAATTCTTTATTTAATACTACTGAGCTTTTAATTTCAAAGAGATAAATTTATGATTATATCCCGTAAGGCGGGTAACTAACAATTACTTATTTACGTGAAATCCTGGAGAATCAGGACTATTACAAATAAAAAAAATTTTAAGATGAAATTAACATGAGTTATTACATATATATTTGAAAGAGTTTTTGTTTATATTTATAATAATCGAGAGTTTTTTTTTATTTAATCAAAACATATCAGTTATTCAAAATAAATTTAGAATTTTCAAAAAAGATGACCGTTTTTTGAAGATATGACATTACAGTACGAGAATAGTATAAATTGATTTAACATAGTTAAATCAGTGGGTGCGAATAATGTCGCCATCTATCGTGAGCAAAATCGTACTGTCACCTTCATGGGCTCAAAGCTTCGGCTATCGACAGGCGTATCTCTAGCCCGTTGCCATGATGAATTTCGTGAGCATCGTTCTATCTACGTCAGACAGGTGGCATAAGTAACAACAACATCAATTGATTTATTATTTTCTTCAAAAAACTGAGGGATTCTCATTTAATGTTTTATGCTCTGAAACCTGTTTCAAGAAACGCAACTGTTAACACAAAAAAATGTATTTTGAAGTTAATTTACATTTCGGTATTTTTTTTCCTGCCAATTCACGATTATATTTTTAAAATTGATTTCTACACAAAGAATAATCTTCTTGATTCACTTGAAACTGATAATGCTCAAATCTCAATGACTCGTTTCTATTTTTCTTTGTTTCCAGATGTTGTGGCTGTTTATTCCATCGGTCTAATGGTGTCAAATCGAGGCCCAAGAAATTCTTCATAGCATGGGGTTACTCCTCTCGTAAGCCGTAGCTTTGATCACCATGCAAGTGAAAGCAGGATTTGTCTCGATCCCCTCGAATTTTGAGGGAATTTCTGCGGGTGATCAAGTGCCGCCCACTTCTCTTCTCCCAACCTTACGAGAGGACTTGCAGCTCGACGGCTATTTATAGTTGGAAAGGCAATATACATTTACAAACATCCATGTTTTCTCCGGGATTCAAACCCAATCCCAACGGTACAGAAGCCAACGTCACTGATCACTATATCGGAGGGGTATTTAGAAACTACATACAATTGTTAAGAATCATTTTTTGTTACTGATGCAATTTAATGGATATAAAAGTATGCTTTCTTTTTAAGGGATAAAATTCATGTAGGATTAAATTTGGAAAGGAAGATAAATATTTCCTACTACGCAAACAAAAACCTGCAAACAAAAGGGGAAAACAGAATCAGTTTTAATTTTTTTTTAGAAAAAGAGATCTATCAATACAAATTTTGCTTGCATGAAAAACAAACAAAAGTGAGTAAAACTAAAAAAAAAAATGTATTTTAAATATTTTAGAAATGAAAGCTAAACTTTTTGTCAGAATTTCAAGAAGAAATCCAATTCTCGTAGCGTCACAACAGTGGAAAATAGAAAACACAGTGATCGAGACAGAGGGATAGGTTTGTATTCCCAACAATTATTACCAGTAAGCAGATAGCATCTAATTTTTGAATGAGTTATGTTATACATTCATATGTTACGTAAACATTGAAATCATATTTACGATTTTATGTATTACTTATTAGACGTGCATTCTGTATTGTATTGTTTAAAAATTTGACAACAATAGGAATTGATTTTGAAGGCTTGTCAATAAAGAAGGCATGTAAATCTTTAAAATACGCCATAAATTTCCAACTTTTATAAATTGAGTGTTAAAGATGACTGACATTTCTCTCTGTCTGCCAATAAAATTTAACATCGCATAATGCTACTTTTGCGTTATGTAAGTAAATGATATAAGGAAAAAGTATTCTAGAATTCAATTCAATTGGCTTACTCTACATGAGACCAGGACTCTAATCCGCGACACACCTGTCATGACTTCAGGACCGGGGCCTCTAGATTTGGAAAGAAATGTTAGCTATAACACATCTCCTTTCAAAGCATTTAAGAACATTTTTGCATTATGAAGAGAAAAAATTTGAATCAATTAGATTTATTTCAACGTTTGGTTACTTCTGAGGTTCACAAATATGTATCCCATTTCAAATAAAAAAAATACACATACCCAATCCAAAAAATAACAAAAATTCCCTATTTTCAGAAGAAAAAAGAAGTAAGGTGTGGCATCCTTAGATGTAGATATCAATTTGCTTGCAAATTTACGACGACAAGTCGTTAATAAACACTTACTTTAAGGTGACTAATCGTCTTTTTTTAGGGAGGACTGTCATTATTTTATGAGTTCTGTCCTTCCTCGAAAAGTGGCCTACTGCTTGCCCTCCTTTTCAATATTTTAAAACTAATGAGTAAACTACTCAGAAATGCCAGGCCAAACTGTTACGCGTCATGTGTTGGTACAGGATGTATTAATGTATTCTGTACATAACCAGACTTCAATTTTCCACAAAAAATTCAAAAGATTGAGGGCGCAAATACACTCGTGTCCATAAATTAAGAATAATTCAGAAACACACGTAAATCAAACACTAGAGAAACAAATTTATCTGCAGAATTATCACACACATCTTCAAGAATAATTTACAAATTACAGAAAGCTACCGGAAGACGTCGATTGTGCTTCACAATGACGAGAGTCTTTGAGAAGAAAGTTTATAAGAAATGTTGTCGCAAAGAATTAAAATTGTTCACAAGCGTTCTGTAAGCCCCTCAGTGCCATAACTGACTAGTTCTGTTACAGAGGATTCATGTGGATGGTTGTTCATGTGGTATAGTTATCGGTGGCCTAGAATGTGAGAGTACTCAGATGGAAGTATCCGAAGAAGTTGGAGTTGCTGAAAGTTTCATTTCTAGGCCTTGACCACAATTCCACAAAATGGCGAAAATGTCTACATACTTTACAGGAAACAATACCCCTCAAGTTACAATGCCGAATGAAGATCAATACTTGGCAGTAACTGCTAAAAGAAACAAAAGGAGCATAGCATCAGACCTATCTCGTAATCTCTTTAGCCCCTGGTACGACAGTTTGAGCCTGGAGTAGAGAACATAAAATGTATGTGTGGGTATCGTCACAGTGAGCGTGTGTGATGTTTTCCGACAGGTCCATGTTTAACTTGCAGTCTGATTCACGTTTGACTTTCATGTGGAAAAAAGTAGGTATCCGTTACCATAAAGACAACATTATTGCACGAAACCATTATGATGGTGCAAGATTGTTCGTTTCGTTTGAAATTATACTGGACCCCAAAACAGACCTGCATATTTAAATGGGAGCCATGAAAGGCCAAATTAGTAGGGACATTATTCTGAAATAACATGCAAATTTGCTTAGGGGTTCCATAAGCGCAGAATTTGGATGATGAAACCCGTCCTCCCTGAGAAAACATCATAAACGAATGCTTCCTATTTGGGGATAGATCTCTCAATTGAAAGAATTTTTTCAATTGATAATGATTTCTGTACAAGTGAGAAATTAAGATTAAATGTTAATACTTTAACTGCAGCATTTACATTAAATTTAAACATAAAGGATATTACTTGCTCTGAAATTTCCGATTTATTAGAAAATTATATATTGAAAAAAAATATATTCACTGGAAAAATACTCAATTAAGTAAATAAATAAAAGGTATGTAAGCGTAATTAGTGTACACTAATGTCCAAAAGTTAAGCATTAATCGTAAAATGCGAAAAACATGGAGTAAATATTCGTAAAATTATTCCAAATTTCTTGCGGATATTAATTGGGTGAAGAAGAAACATTAGGTTTATGCAAAACTTTTCAGTCGACTACGTCCTGAGCGAAACTCAATCATGCTGGCATGTATGACAGAAGACCAGCAGTTTGCATTCCCCTCACGTCTGCGCATAAACGCGCTCGTTTGAACTGGAGTTTGAAACATCAACATTGGAGTGTGGGCCAATGTGATGTTCAGTGACGAGTCCCGGTTTAGTCTGAGTAGTGATTCTCGGTGGGTTAACGATATGGAGAGAACGTGGAACACGTTATGAACCAAGAAACATAACGGAAAGACATCATTTTCCATCAAGGGGAGTAATGGTATGGGCAGGCATCATGATGGATGGCCGCACAGACCTCCATTTTTTTGACACGGGGTCCGTGACTGCTCAAAGATACAGAGACAAAGTTCTTGAGACTTATGTTCGCTTGTTTCGAGTTGCTGTCTTTCCTGACTTCATATTCATGGATGATAATGCCCCATGTCACCGAGAGGTGCTGATTGATGACTTCCTTGAAACGGAAAACATCCAGCGCATGTCTTGGCCTGCGAACTCTCCTGATTTAAATCCTATCCAGCATGTATGGGATATGCTCGGGAGACAAATTTCAGCCTTTTCGCACCCACCAAGCTCCGTTACAGAACTGAAGGGAGCTCTCGAAGAAGCTTGGAAACATTTGAGCCCACAACTCATTCATCATCTCATAGCATGGTAAATCGCTGTGCAGGGTGCCTTATTGTCAGAGGTGACCACACGCCTTATTAAACTGCAGCATCAGTATCTTATTTAATGTTTTCTTTCATTTTTTCTTTAAAGTGTGAATCCTTCCTATGCTCAGTTTTCTTTCAATCTGCTACTTTGGATAATAAAATTAACTATTATCATTCATTTGATTTTCTTCCTTATTTTATAACCATTTTACACTCGCATATCACGTTTCTTTCCATTCTGATTTACAGTTCCTTCTTTATTAACATAATTATCAATTATGCTTATCTTTTGGACACCAGTACATATTTGTTTCAATTAGTAAAATGTTTGATATGCTTGCGAAGTAATTTTTTCTTAAATTTCTCGTCTTCCTTTTCATTGTAAGGAAACTTCCTGTATGCATCTGTTTTGGACACAAAATTTGGTGATTAGGCAACCGCAATTGTCGTCAAGATTACTCCTATTCATTCTTTATTACTAACAAAGTAATATCCCTTGGCCTACAAATGACAATGCTCTTTCAGCAGAGAAGCGACTAGGGTCCAAAATTTCTGTTCATTTGATTTGTTCTTTGGTTTCCTTATTAACGTCACACTTTGAAGCTTCCCGAAGGACATTAGACGGGGAAATTTGAGTTCCTGTCAAATGAGGATTAGGTTCGTTGGTTGTCGTGTTTATGGAAATTGAATGTTATTTTCATTTTAGACCGAAGGTCCTATATACCACGTCGGCAATGTTCAGACAGTTGTCCGAATACAGAACTTCCTGAAGACTGTCAATAATTCTCTGCAAGATCGCCAGAATACTGGTGGTAAGATCTGGGCCAAGGCAGTTTCTACAGTGCTGGTACGTCCATCTTTGTGGATTTTTATCCCTCTCGTGGGGCGTGTCTTGAGTCTGGTAAAGGCTTAAGTCTACTTGAGTCACATGGGATTGGGTCACATGATTTGATACTTCACTCTCCAAACTTTCATATTATGCTTCTTTAGCCCAGTTGTTACGGTCACGAACTCAAGGCCGACGTGTCATCAGTTCGAGCCCTAGTGCTATTGAATACCTGCCAAGTAGTTCAGAACCCAGGAGTGCTGACCGGTACTGGTGAGTGGATTAAATTGTACCGGGACGTCCAAGGAACATTAAATTATTCCCATTGTTTTTACTATGGTGTATTTATCTGGAGTTGGTGCGACTTGCCATGGAAATCACTTTATATTGCATGTAAATTCAATCGATATACCTTCTTTGGTGTAACTATATTTTATTCTGAAGGCATGTTTTTATACAATTAAATTAGAATAATTAAATCAAAACAACCTTAAATATAAACAATCAAAGATGCTTCTCGGTCACGGCAAAATTATCAAGCATAGACCAGTCCACGCCAAATAAAGGTTGGTTAGTACTGATACACGAAAAGTCTATCGAGGCTAATTCCTCACGTTGGCATAGTGTAGTACTTTGGAGAGAAGGTTCTAGATCAAGTTTCATCCTCATCACTTTCTTTCAAAATAACGCGGTCTGTCGTTAGTAGACCTCGCGTTGCTTTATAGTGAAGCGTTTATAAACGCTCATTCCCTCCCCACTCCACTTATCTGAGAGCTTTCAATCTCGATAGATTTAAAATGCATCAACTGTATTACGCACCAAATGTTTCAGTGGCATAAGAACATAAACTTATGATTGGACAGTGCCCAAGCTACGAGTTTTCAACCATGGCCACTCTGCTGCTGCTATCATCGGAAATTTCCGCAACGATATCTTTTACAATTAGAGTTCTAAATTTTTAAAAAAAATGTCTGAAGTCGTCAGCATCTTTTTGTAATTGCAATAATTCCTCAACTTACCTATACTCATAAACGTGAACCTGGAGCTACGCAATTTTCAAATCTTGTTGATTCGTCTTTTGTTCGAGCGCTTCACAACTCAATTACTCACTTCCCCCTTCCTGTCTAATTAACGTTCATGTTCGGACATATCATGCGGAATCAACTTTTAGCCAGAATGAATTATTTTGTGTTATTTATTTTTTACGTATAGAGTGTATCCCATAATCAAGTGCTGACAATGGATGAGCTCATAGAATGCATGAGCAACAGCAAGACATTGATGAACTCCTTTAAACCCAGCTTAATCAGAGGATCGAATGAAGGTTGGGAATTCAACTGAAGAAATTGAAATTAAATAGAAAAAGGGTTACAGGTTTTAGAAAATATAGATTTAAACCAAGAGCGTATTTTTTCAACAAAACAAGGAATAAAAAAATTATTAGCATGTTACAAGGAAATTTTCCAAGAGTTAAAAAAATCTTTGAGATGGCAGACTAATTTGTTAGATTTTATGAAACCTTCTATATCAAAAAATAACTTTAGTTTACTATTTTGTAATTTTGTTATGGATTTTATTAATCATTTTTATCTAAGTTATTATTTTCTATAGTTTTCGGCACCAACTAAAAATAATTTATAAGTGAAATTATACCCCGACTTACGCGATTATGTCTCAGTCTTCACTGCCACGAAAATTCGGGGCGTGACATATTTTATTATAAAATATTTACAAATTTTTTAAGTACTTCACTGAAAATAAATAAAAAAAGCCTTTTGATTATTAAATCTAAGATTTAAAAAATATAAAAGAATCTCAATAACAAGATGTAAGTTTAAATTGTGTTGGTATCAAAATAATTTTGGAAATACTTATTATATAATAGCATTCAGTTTTCTAAATGTAATGCACAATTTCTGAGAAACGGTTTTCTCCGCAGTTGTGCTAATCATACGGTTACGTCTGTGATCCCATTGCATTTATTGAAAAACAGTTTTTTTTAATTTAAATAATTTTACCCTCGTTTTTTATTCAAGACACGCAGTTATCTGTACTGTTAATATTTCGCTACTGATTTTTTAAAATTTGGTTTCTCCCAACTCAGAGACTTATGCCATAAAACTAATTCCGAATTATTATTTTTTTAACCAAAAGTTAAATTTTAGATTCATCATTTAATTTAAATTCCTCCTATCGTATTTTCAAAGTGTTTCGAAATTACAGTTACGTGATATTTGAATGCTAATTGTGTAACTAAAATTAAACCACTAATGAATGTACATCATGGTTTGTTTTTTTTCATTACGTAATAAAGACAAAAAAATATTTTAGCTTTCATTGTTTCGTTTTGTCAATGTTTTCATATTCCTGGAGCGAGCTAATTCAGGTAAGGAGCTAAACAGAGTAAGGATATGGCGCTTAGAAGACCATTAACATGCTCAGCTGGTGCATTATCTATCGAATTAAAATTCAAACCTCTGACGCATAATAAGCAGAATTCGAAATTAATGTTTTTGTTATTTGTTTCAAAGAATGAACTTGTTAAGAAAGAATGATAAAACTGCCATTTAAAAGCGATTAACATTTGAATTTTTTGGAATTCATTGCGAGGAAAAGTAAGATTTTTCTGTTAATGGTCGAAGTTTGCTAATTGGTTGATTTATTTTTATCAATCGACTTTATTTCACGTCTTTTCGGAAAGTTCGTTTCGTGGTGAGAAAAACGCACATTGCACAATGACTTCAAAAGGATCCAATCAATATTTTTATCGAATAAATAGGAATATACAGTAAAATACGTTTAACACGGAAAAGATTTAGACGGAATATATCGTTTAACACGAAATAATACATGAGTCCCGACAAACTACAATGTATTTTCAAGCATTTTTTACCCTCTTAACACGAAAAGATTTCCCTTCTGGGAATGAACAAAATACGGAAAACACCAGGCGGATTGGACTGTCCTACTGTGTTATCGGAAGAATTTATTGCAGAAGGTGATGATAATGTGTTTATATCTCCAATTATGGCAGACAAAGACTATATGGAGTTTGTTCAAAGCTAAAAAAATAGCATTGATGCAGATTCCGACGAAGAAAATGAATTGAATAATGCTCCTGTTTCCATGTCATCTGCCATGTCATGAAAAGTATGCGCAGTTATTTAGACGCGCATTCCGTTGGGGAAAGGAATAACAAAATGAATGACATCGAATAATTTTTGACAATTTGATGCTAAAAAAACAATCAGAAGAAAAATATCGGATTTTTTTTTTAAAACCTAATAAATGCTTTTTTACAAAAAGTAGTGATATATTTTTGTATTGAACTTATTTAAGTTCTTATGAATGCTTTTGTTTCATTGATTTCTACTTTAATATACATGCATTTATGTAAATATACATGTAAATAAAATAAACTCTCATAAACTTTTGTTGATATATTGTTTTTTTGTAATATCCTTTATCGCGAAATTCTTCAGTTTAACGTGAAAAAATATTTCAGTCCCTTCAGTTTCGTGTTAAAGATTTCAACTGTATTTATTCCTTTACATGGAAAAATAGACGAGTTTGATAAAAGTTGGGGCAAGAAGGGAAGATAATAGAGCTACACATTACTCAGAGAAATATTCCTGGGTATAGAATGCTTTCTATTAGCAAATTAAAAGAATCTTTTTGTTACAAAATTACTGGAGCTATGGGTACTTTAGTACACAAAAAGAGGTTAAGTAAACCCTTGTTGAGGAATTATTACGAATCAAAGTCCCTTTTTATAATCAATCCAGAT
The DNA here is from genome assembly GCA_019973975.1 of Trichonephila clavata. Classification (NCBI taxonomy): domain Eukaryota; kingdom Metazoa; phylum Arthropoda; class Arachnida; order Araneae; family Nephilidae; genus Trichonephila; species Trichonephila clavata. Next base: position 42,893 of record BMAO01002897.1, on the reverse strand, counting down.
ATTGAATGTTCCAGATTCAGAATAGAAAAACAGGCCATTGCCTAAAAATGGAACCTTACGTGTAAATGTTCGAGAATAATAATTTCTGTTTTGACTTCTCTTCAATAAATTTATTTTGGAAAAGAATCTGTTTTGGAACACCTGTAAATTACAATATAATCAAGAAATAAAACTTCCAAGACATTGTAATATATACATACACACAATAAAATGGAGCATTCCCTTTCCTTTGTATAAGAATTTGGAAATATAATTATGTCTCTGCAGCAAAACATCGAATTTCTGTTATTTCTGTTTAATTGATTTCGAATGTATGTCTGCAGTCAAATATATATATATATATATATATATATATATATATATATGATATAGCGATGTTGTAATGGATACTTTATATGAGATTGGTGAGGCATAACAAATATTATCCAAGAGGCAGTCATGGGGTTATTCAAATCTGTTTAATTCCACATCTTAAGCACATAAAACATTACAGGGACGACACAATACACACACAAACACAAGCTGCAGCGGGCTACATGTTTACGCAGACAAAATACAGAAGCGAAAAGAGAACGGTCCCCAGGAATCTCGCTATTTATAGGCGGCTCAAATCACATGATCTGAGTGGGTAGCTAGGTGTAGTTTAAAATATTCTGGTAAGGCGCTGGCTAATTTATTAATATAAGTTCGGTCCTGAAGGGATAGACCAAAGATAGTTAAAAGTTATTTAAAAGGATTATATTACTGGGATTATTACATATATATATATATTTAAACATATTTAAAATACCTCACACAAATATAATCAAGCAAATATTCGAAATTATATTAAACCTAGAGTACACACACATATATATATATATATATAGAGAGAGAGAGAGAGAGAGAGTGTATATATATATATTTGTATATATATATATAGAGAGAGAGTATATATATATGTATATATATAGAGAGAGAGTATATATATATATATGTATATATATAGATTCATTTTTTATACTGAGATATTGTAAAAGTAACACGCCATTGCTTAATAATGTGATATAATATACAGAGCAGGTTATCAAAGAATCAGCTTTATAATTCTGTACAGTTATTGGTTATCTCGTTATTGCTAATGCCAACTGATCGGTAGTGCCAGATTGAGGTCCACGAAATTTATTATGGCAAAGGGTTGGTTATTTACGCCTGCCTTTAGTCGTAGCTTTGGGTACCATGCAGATACGACCATGCAGTACGAATTGGTTCGATTCTCCCTATTTTGAGGGAGAACACCCTGAGGGATGATCATATGGCTTCTCCCCTCTGTTTCTCTTCCACCAACCACACGAGAGGACTTGCAGCTCGACAAGTATTTGAAGTGCTTCCATGCCGCATAGGCACAATACATTCACAAACATCTATTGTCTTTCCCGAAATTGGACCCAGGCCATACAGCACAGCAGAACCACTAACGGGAGGGGTGCAGCTTGGTTATTTTAAAAACTAACTATAACACGGCTGTCATAAAACAAAGAATATGCCTCCTCCAAAGGGAATGAGTTATTGAATGTGTGCATATTAACGTCGCACAATTCAGCTACACGAGGGCTTTTGGTGACGGACCTCGTCATTTTGAACCACAGTCAAGAGACAGGGATGATACCTGAGCTCGCACTCACCTCTCGTAACTTCCACACCACAGGAAGACTTTTGAGCTTTTACATATTTAAAGTGCATAGGTCCACTCTGCACGGCGGGTCTCAGCGGTAATAAGGTCAAACTCATGACACATCGGCCAAGAATGCTTGACCTTGACCCCTTGGATACCGTTTTCACGCATTAAGCTTAGAACTTATGGCCCCAACCATGAGTTTCTCATCATGACCACTGGGTTATCGTATCCACATAACATTTAGTCAAGTGCTGTCAAGTCCTTCTCACTTAAACAGATTATATTTAATTTTTAATTATACCAGTTCAAAAAGTCCATGAAACACGTCAGCAACTCAGAAAACTTACGGTATTTTTTATATTTTTTTTACTAACATTTATAAACTCCGTGCACCACACAGTGTATCAACCGGGGGCTTACAACAAAAAGAAAAGAAGAAAGGATTATAACACAAACATCCATGCCTTCTCCATGATTCAAACCCTACTTACCGTATTTTATCCAGTCAAAGCTGCCGTCGAGATTCTAAGCCGTTCCCCAAATTATCGACACGTTTTAGCTGAAAAATAAGTTTAGTGTAATAGGTTCATCGATATTTGACATTTAAGAAATTATAAAATCAACGAGAAATTATAAGAAACGAATAATTAATTTATTTTATCAGCATTAGAAAAATTTTAATACAATGGTGATCCCGTAGTTTTTGTAACCGTCAGTGTTATGTTCCGAAAATGATGCGTCAAATCACAGTGTCACAGCTGACTTACGGAATTTGCGCCAACATCGATGTGTCATGTTCCATACTGTCCAATTTGCATGTTTAATATGCAACATTTTTTTTTTAAAAATAAAGTATTATATTCTCATTGGAAACTTTTTACCAGGCAACATAAATCCATTTTGCAATTCTCGAAGCACTTGCTTTCTTCATTTTCCATTTTCTTAGAAGCAATGATGGGAGATTTTTCAAATGCAATCAGTTTCTGTACTTCTATTTTTACATTGTAATTTTAAGGTCTATTAATGCTTACGTCAAGTGGCTGAAGTTGGCCTGTTATACCATCCAGGAGTTTCAACAAATCGCAATTGTTTCGTCTGTTTTTTTTTAAGGAGTCTGTCTCTCTTTCAAATGACCTTCAAACGCATCCATGATAAGTATTTTCCGAGAATTTCGAAAAGCTTCTAGTCTTTTATTCCTCTCTGAATTAGCTCATTTCCCATAACTTCGGAGGTCATCCAGCCGTTTTTCTGAACACGTACGATTCCGTCTTTAGGACAAATTTTGTTTTTGGGTACTTATTTTTGGCTAAAAATTAAGTACGGAGGTAATTTATGGCCGTATGTTGTAACGCACAGCTTTATATTGATACGTTGTTTTTCTTACCCTGCACTCAAGATTTCCCCCTTTTGAATTAACAGTGCAGGTTCGTGGAATATCTAAGTATCGAGGGGGGGGGGGGTCATTCACTTTTCCAATGTTCATGAATTCATCCATATATCTTGTTGGTAAATCGATGATGTGGCGTAGAAATTCTACGGTTTTATCTTCGAAATCTGCAGGGAATTTTTGGCAGATTGAAGTTCTTCGTTCAAAGAAAATCTTTCCCTTCACATAAATACTTCACACCAGCCTTAAAATTATTCTATTCTAAATTTTAGCCTTGCACAGCAGCCTTTGTATTGCAACTGGCAATATTTGAGATTGAACATTACGTACCAATTGCGCCCCATTATGATCCACTTTAGGATTTCTTCCTTTTTTAGGTCCAGTGAAAAACGATTCAATATTTAAAAGCGAAAAAATCAATTCACGTTGCTTAACGACATCGACGTATATTTGTTTCATCCTTATCAAGCTTTCTGACTGCTGCCCTGTTTCTGTTTCCTTCTGTTATTAAAATCACCTTCCTTTACATACTTGCGTCATAGTGAACTCGTCTTGATGCTGTTACTGATATCTGTAATATTTAGGTGATTAAGAAAGCGCATACAGAAAAAATTCATAAATACGAGCAGACAGCGAAATTCATGATGGACTGAACACCTAAGATAAACTGCGGAATGTTATGAATCATCGATGCACGTCGCCTGAATGGACGGTTACATTTTTCCTTTTGAAAAGGGTGGAAACTTAATTTCCCCAAATTACGAAATTTTTTGCCTTCGATTCCAAGTCGCACCTGAGTTTCAGTAGCATTAACACAGGAAAAATAGAGTGGCCTAGATTCGAATAAATACGGCAATTTCATTTTTGTTTCCATATCCATAAAAAAACTATTACGACAAACGTTTATCTTCCTTGGTGTTTGTTAAATCGTTGAAAAAAAAACCCCGTGATGTAATCTTAAAAAAGAATATGCTAAACCAAGAAATACTATCTAATCATTGAAATTTCTTTTCCCTATCACACACTCGATTCCTGTCACGTGTTCTTTTCCATTTACATTTATAACCTCTTTACAGGCTCTTGAATTTATCCTGACGAGCTTTTCCAATTTATTCGATTCTCGTATAATCATTTAAAATATTAAACTGGTAAAATTAAAATTTATGGGATAAAATAATTTTCTTATTCCGAGAATACATTTAAAACATTATTGATAATTACGATAGGTTAATCTGTTCTTGCAAAGAATAAATGGAATATTAATGTAAGAAAATAATCCATGAAAAACTCGAGTGAACAATTGTAATGATCATTTCGAATTGTACGTTTGAAAATCAAAATTTTAATTCAAGAATACAGTCACAGCATAATCATTACTTAAAAATATAAATTATATTGTGCCCTCAGTTACTACATATTTACATAGAAATTGTCAATTTGTTTATAAAAAAATCACTTTTTTCATGAACTTTCTCTGATATTTAACAGTCTATTTCGAGATGTTTTTTAAAAATTCATTCAGATTTCTACTATTAAAAGCGATACCATGTTAATCCCGTGCGAAAATGTACCCCTTCATAGAAAAAAATCATTTTGTGTCTTTTCTATCGTACACCCTGTTTTGCAGGAAACATTTTGATCACTTTTTTTTTACCTAAGTCTCGGTTTTTTTGTTCTGCTGTTGATTTGAATCCAATGGGTCACGAATAAAATCCCCCGTTTATTATGTCAAACTTTTTGAAATCGAAAATAGGTTTTGCACGGTTGCTATAAAAGGCAAAAATATATAAAAAATTACAAATGACGCGTTTTTTAAAAAAAATTATTTTTTCTTTTGTTAACACATTTTGCAATTATGTTTGACTACTTCCCCGAAATAAACTATCTTTTACTTAGAATATGATTACATTTAGGAGGAATGCATTTCATATGACAGAGAGTGATCCTAAAATAATTGGGCAAACTTTGAGGGCTCACTAAAATAAACAATTTTTGTAAAGGAATACTCGTACATGGGCGGAAGTGAGGCACCCAACAAAAAACTAAAATACATACGGAAAACATAAAATGTTTATTAGCAGCCTACTTAACGATTGATTCCATAGAGAAAACAAATTTAGAAATTGCCTCCACCAACCGTCATGCATGCTAGGCGACCTTTTGGCTGACAATCTTGGAGATAGTTGAATGCAGCAAAGCGGTGTGCTAGTGATTTGCTGCACCACAAAAATCGACCTTTGTGCTTGAGATTTCAGTTGAAATGGGGGATTTTACTAAGAGCGAAAAGGCAGCTATGCATCTAATGTATGGTGTTGCTAATGGTAACGGCAGAGCAGCGCTACAGCTGTATCAGGAACACTCTCCAAGTAGACGCAGGGCGAAACACACAATGTTTCAGCCATTACATCGGGGGGGGGGAGTGAAAAGGGTTCATTTATATCGAGAATACTGATGGAAGGGGTAGATCGAAGACTGTACGACAAACAGACCTGAAAGAAGTCATCTTAAACCATGTGGCCGGGACACCCGGAACAAGTACAAGGGCCTTAGCATGTCGTCTACATGCCACTCAAACAACCATTTGGAGAGTTTTACTGTTGGTGGATTTAATTTCTCAAACTGTATTAACATTTTCTGTATGGAATCAAACGTTTTATGTTTCCGTTAATGTGTCACTTTTTCTGTTTGTGTCTCACTGCGTGGCGCTTCCTCCCATATATTCCCATAGAAAATTCCATTTTAGAATCACCCCGTATTTCTCTTTTGATTCAAATTTTTCAGAGGGCATTAGCTCCTGGTCGCAGTAGCCAGAGGTCATGATTATGGACTCATGGCCGTCCTTGTCATGAGTTCGAGCCCTAGTGCTACTGAAAACTCACCATGTAGAGAAGCAGATGTGCGTTGAATCTGTCGAGGCTCAAGGTGCTCTTATTGGCGTGGTGTGGAAAATTCAGGGAGGGGCTGCCAGTTTAGGTGTCATCCTCGTCACTTGATCGTGGCTCCTAATGACGCGGTCTGCTGCAAATAGTCCTCGTGCTGCTTCTTAGTGCGACGTTGACTCACTCACTAACGCATGGCTACTTCTAGAAGGAAATGAATCGGCAATGCATGAATTGTACGCGTATCTGGATAGCAAAAAGGGGCTTTCGTTCACCACAAATACAACAGTATGGTATTTTTTAACCTTAATTTCTATTGAACTACAAGAGATCTTTTCCCCTTTTTAAAGAGATTTTTTCAACCGTTTGAAATTTTATCCTGCAGGAGTTATGTGTTTTAACACCCAAATGCAAATATTTCAAAATTGAACACTTGACCGAGGTTCAAAATGACGAGGGCCTCCCCAATAGCTGTCGTGTTTCTCTATAGTACGAAGTTAATATAATTTTCATTCACGTGAGGTGGCAGCGGTAGCCTAGTGGTCAAGGTCACGGACTCGGGGCTGGCGTGTCATGAGTTTGATCCTTGTAACGCTGAAGACCCGCCTTGCAGAGAGGGCAGATGCACGCTAAATATGTCGAGGCCCAAACGTCCTCCCATTGATGTGGCGTGGAAGCTAGGGGAGGCTGCCAGCTCAGGTGTCACCCTCGGCACTTGTCCATGGTTCAAACTGAAAAGCTCTGTTCCCAATAGCCCTCGTACAGCTTTCTAGTGCGAAGCAAATAGAACTCTCACTCACTCACATGAGGCTATTTGCAACAGACGTCAAAATTATTAATCGTCGTCGAGTGACGAGGATGACACTTGAGTTGGCACCACACTCTCCCAACTTCCACGAATCTTCAACAGATTTAAGGTAATGAGCTCCGATACCCACCGACTCTTTATGCCATCAAGATTCGAACTCGATTGCTACATCATATGTCGAGAGCTCGCGATCATGACTGCTTGGCTAACCAAGTGTCAAAATAATACACTCGGTCTATAATTTGTAAAAATTTTAAGTATATTTAAATATTACACTAATCCGAAGTCTTTAAACAACCCTATTAATAAAAAACCCTGCTCTACTTGTACTTTTTTATATTTTTAATCTGTTTTTACTTCCTACTTGTTTTTTTGCCATACGTAAAGTGATGGTGAAAATTTAAGTTAAAAAATTGTAGCAGAATTATAGTGGTCTAAAATTAAGTTATTCTCAAATCGCAATAATGAGGAAAATAACCAAAATAGATCTAAAAAATAATACCAACGTCATCACAATATTCACAGTACAGCATCATTTAGCGAGTAATAAGAGTTTGTTTTTGAGAGAATTGTTACAAAAATTCGCTCTTGTCACGGAATCTATTTAAATAAACGCATTTCAGTAGCACGAATTCTCTGTAAACAAAGAGTAACTGATTCGAAGGAAAATTAATCTTACATTCGAGAGCATTGAAATTAAATTAAAGGAAACGTTTTTGAAGAAACATTTTCTCAATTGTGTTAGGAAAAAAACCCTCAAAGTGTTTAAAGCCCTTTATTTCAATTTACATGGACAATTAATGCGATTGTATCGAAACACGATTAAGGAGGTGGATAAACTGACTTTTAAAACACTCTGTCTTTGATTAAATAATACAATTTAAAGAGACAAGTAAATTAATTAGCAGCACATTTTAATAAAAGCTGCGTTTAATTTCCTCAATGAAACGGAATTCTCATTCAAATGAGGCTAAAGGTTCTTATCTTTTTTTTATCTCAGTATATTTTTTCAAACAACTGCTTCTGTGTCGTGTTAAGAAACAATTAAAAGTTACATCTCTGGAATTATTTTTCCATCGAATTTTAAAATAACAAGAGAGTTAACTATTCAAAAGATATTATGAGGGAAAAATTAACGCGTGAAAGCTACTTTTTTAAATTGAAATTCTAAAGGGAAGGGGAGTACCAACTGCCCACCTTACTGCGGGTCAACGGGTCAGCATTGTACGAGACCCATTGTACAAATTATATAACTCTTCCCACTCATTGCTCAGACTGTAAAACTGTAACTTACATGTCTTATGAGGTTCTATTCATTTGTCCCCCCCCCCGCAAAATGCGCTCTTGGCGCTCCCCTTCAGTTAACTTCATCCCTGAAGCTTCATTGTTCAACATTTCATTGATAAAGTCCTCAGATTTTGATAAACCTGCAACTTCCTCGAAAGTTAAGTTGATAAGTCTTCGTAGGGGAAACAAAGCCTTTCTTTTTACGCAACGATTCCAGCCCAGGCAATCGTTGCGATATTTTTCTGCGAGAGTTTGCAATAATGTACTTCGCAAACGTATTGGCGCTATTACATGAAGCGAGTCACATTGTTGCCAGTTCAGCGCATACGACACATGCGAAATCAAGGTTGCCAACTTGGTGGGTTATTTTGAACGTTGACAATGTTGGCTATTGTTTTAATAAATTTATTACAACGTCACAAAAACCATTTTTTATATAGAGGGAGAAAAGGCATTAATTCTACGGAGAACTAAGATAATTGATAAATGCTGTGGAATAAATTCGAATTTATGTTCTTATTGCAGATGTTTGAATAAAACAATTTTTGAGAATCTTGTGTAAGAACAGTTACATTAATAAATTTAGTACCCGAAATTTTTTAAAAAAAAGTAAATTATGCATTAGCAATAAAATTAATTTCCTACTTATAAAAATATTGTCTTTGCCGTTATTGAGTAAAGTATAAATATCGATTCTCAAAATGTTTTCTGAAATTGACTATACAAGAAATCGGGTGAAAAATATCCACTCAAAAAAAAAAAAAAAAAAAAAAAAAAATCGGAACATAATTTGGTTTTTTATGAAAGAAATAGCGCCTCGTGTGTGTCTTTTATTTTTGAGATTCTACCGCTTTACGCATATTACTTTATCAGGTATTGCTTTACTGCAATGGATCTGTAAAATGTTATGATAACTCGGTTGCAAAAACTTTGTGTCTCTGCTTCTAACAGTAACTACAAAAATCGTGTAAATAATAATAATAATAATTGGTTTGATTTTTCATACCATAGTTATGATGAGGAATTTCACTATTTATTAAATTCTTATACATAAATAAAAATATTTCGTATTTAGTTCCAAAATATAAGGGTGCATTGGATACTTAAAAATTTTATAATTCTTCACTTTATGCTCAAATTTCTCTTTCTTCCTGCCTGTATTTATTTTATTACCAAAATCACATAATATTGTGATAAAAAAATAAGCAGCTTTAAAAAAGTTATAATTTTTTTAATGATAATTTATAAATTTTAAAATGTTTCATGTATTACAGTTCTTTTTTAAATAATTTCAAACTTGCATCTGATTTTAATTCCTTAAAAAAATTTTTTATACTGTTCTTGCAACAAGCTCTTTTTTTATTGCTCGTTTATAGAAAACACTATAATCAGAACTACAATAGAAATTAATAAATAAAAAATTTAAAAAATACATTCGAATATTAAAAAAAAATATGTAACTTTTATATTTGATGTCATCGAAGTTAATTATTTAATTGAATTATTCTTTTCACACGGCAATTATTCAAATTCGTTTGATCATGCTGACGAAAATTTCGTCCATGAAATAGAAAAATTGCTTAAATGCCTCCACTGATGAGTAATTAAAAATAACATTTTTTAAACTTCTTAAAATGTAGAGCGTTATTCATGTTATGAACCATGATTGAAGAGTCAATAATAATAATAATAATATTTTGAATGACATGAAAACTTTATAGAAGTGGTTAAATTAATGAGGCATCAGACAGTAAAAATGTAAACTATTTTGAATTAGAAGCTGTTGTCAATTCAGTTATAGATTCTAAAAAAATATTCTTATCTGCCAGCCCCTTAACTTATACTTAATTTAAAAATAACCGTAAGAAGAAAACACATTTCTGATCCTTAATCTTGTTTTGGGCAAAAGAAAAAAAAAATGTAAAATCAATTAAAATTTTTATTTTTATTTTGGATTTCGATCCACATGGCAGATAAGAGCTGAATATTGCAATTTTGCACGTGGCACGACCTTTATTATTTTTCTTTTCGAAAAGCTGTTTAGGAAAAAAAAATTTTTTATTGGTAAAGATATTTATTTCTACTTTTTAAACAGTAATAATAACAGTTTATTTTAAAATAATATCCAAAATTTTCTTTTGTCAGATGTATTTGAAAGCAAGGTGCTGCACGTTGCCCACATTTTGTAATTATTACACATATTACACATGTAACCACTTTCTTTTCTTTTCCTATTTTCTTTGCTATTCCTTTAAACACAGGGCAGTATTTTTTATGGGAGCTTCTTTTTTGGATGTTGGAGGAACCAAACAGAGAAAATGAAGTTTCGTTTTAGTCGTAGAATTCCAGAAGATTTGGTCAAACCAATTTTTTGTATTTACATCTCAATTAACTTAATTTGGGTAGATGCCTTTTGTAAATTTGCTTTTGAAATCGAAATTTTTTTCACCTCAATTTTTGAGGTGTGAAATCTTTCCTCTCGATTGCTGGAGATTTGTGGGAGTGATTTCGGGAAAAGGGACGGAAATACGTTACAGGAAGTTGGGGAAGCACGCGCTATTCAGTGAAGTTCTGTTTTTTCTCCTTCATTCGGGAGGGGCTCCGCCCCACCCCCACCCCTACGGTCTAGGTCGTGGGATCTTTGTTTTTGTTTTCTCACTTTAGGATCAGAGAAGAAGCTAAGTCCTTTAGGGAGAGGCGTGGTTAGACAATGACGAACGTGTTTCGATACCTGACATCGATTGCTGCATGCAATTTAAACGACAGGGCCACAGAGCAGCTGGTGCTGTGATCTATCGTAAGCAGAACAACACACATGTTGTGGCTCGACATATATATATTACTTCTCGTCAAACAAGTGGACTGGGACTTGCTAGTCAATATATTGGGGACATATGTGCGACAAAATGCCTATTTGAAAATGGACAAACAGTGATTTCGGTGGTCGTATACATTTCTCCGAATCAAACGGTTAAAAAAATTAAAGATTTCCTGCATTTTTTACTTTTACCATATACCGAAGGTGGTTCTGCTCTTTAAAAAAAAGAAACTATTACTCGTTTTCCATGATTTTCAGTTGTGATTTTACAGTTAACTTCAGTTTTCTAGAAGCCGAGCCACTCATAGCTTTTCTGAATGAGGAACTCGAGCTTGAAATGAACACAAATCGAACAACTAACAGTGGTATTGTTATTGACGCTATTTTTCACACACACACACACACAACGGTTTTTATAAATACTTTGAAAACATAAGTATATGTGTCATATTTTAGTTATCATAAATTATCATTACCGTTCTTCCTCAAATTGAACAAGAATAATTATTTTTGATAAAAAATTGCATTACTCCTTGTGTTAATTAAATAAAATTTTCATTAAAGATATAATTATTCCATAGAAAATTATTTCCAATCATACTCGATTCATTTTTTTTCAGGATTTAAGTTGCTATTGCGAATTTACCACGATAACATGTCAGATGTTACACATCGTATGCGACTACAGTAAGGCTCGTTTCTTTTTTTTTATAGAGTATATATACTGATGCCTAGCAAATGTGAAATGATACTTTTTAATAATATTTATCAAAATTTATTTTAAACTTTATTTAAATTTTCGAAATTACGACGACAAATTGCTGTCAGTTTTTCGAGTGCAGACGGCGATCGCTTATATTTGACTGCGAAAACTGCAGCAGCAAAAAATGCGACTCCATACGAGTTATCTCGTTTATGCACAGTTTGGCCAACTTACTTCGAACGAATTAACTCGATCAAGCACGGTAAGAGATTCAAATATTAAGAGAGTTATAAATTATATAAATAGTACTTAATTTCATATTCCAAATTTGATGATAAATGTGTTTTTTTCTCTTTTAAACCATCAAAATTACGTGTTTTTGATTATAATAAAAAGAGTGCCAAATGTTCTCAGAGTCTGCTATAAATATGTAGGCAACCATTAATTCATTACAATTCACTGAACGATACTCAAATAGCAACCTTAATTGAATCGAAAACTTTCACTGGCTTCTAAATGACAGAAGCATTCTTTTCAAGACTTTTTAAGTTAACGTTTTCAAGCTAAGTAAAAATCGTGAGCAGAAATTTTAAAATTATCTTAAGTTGAGATCTAGAAAATTACGTGCCTTTCTGTGTGTTGAAGGGATTTCGGTGTTCTCTTAACAAGATAATTTTTCAGCGAATGCTCTGGATATTACTCTTTTCCTTGATAGAAAAGATCATTCTACTGAAGGGAACATTGATATTTCTTTATATTCTGCACGTTTTCAATGAATACAGCAGAGACAAGAAACTAAAAAATTAGACAAGTAATATAATTTTTTTTAAAACTCAATTCCTACTTGGGTCAACAAAGAAAATTTTTGTTTTAGTTAATTAATTTTATGAATAAAAATTGAAACACTGTACTAACATCAAGTGTCATCCAATACAAGTTTAAAAATATCTTTGAACTTCAGTGGATGAATAAAAGGTATTTTATTTACGATTGAGAATTTAAAAAAAATTTTTGATACTTTTTTTACTTTTTTGACAAACTGACTGGAATTTTGTGAAATAATGACCAGATTAAAATGCTTAGTAAATATTCGGATAATATGAGTAAGTCTGGCAAGTTTGGGGGGATTATATAAAAAGTTCATATTTTTGTTCTATGAAAACCCCAGAAAAATACATTACCAAAGTGCCATACATTACCTTTCAATTTTACAAAAATAGCGTCATATCAACTTGATATTTTTATTCAAGGAAAGAATTTGCAACATACATGTCAGAGACTCGAACATTGGCCTGAAAGCTTGCTTCATAACACATACTCGTATGTTAACTCTAAGAAGAGTATATAATGAAACACCGATTTTTTGATAAAAAGATAAAATCATTAGAATATTTGCAAAATAAAGGCTGGATTAATATTCCTGGTAAAAATTCAATAAGATGAATTAGTTTCGCGACTTACGGGGGGGGGGGGGTCAAATACAAATTTCAGGTTTTCACTGAATTGACATTAATTGATTCTTACAAATGTTTGTCATCTGAAATATAAAGTGATTTTTTCTTGCACCGGAAGGGACGTCATACTTTGATTTTCGTATTTTTCTCGTAAACTATGGATCGTACAAGAATGCTTCTTTGGGCAGTTTTTATGTACTCCCAACGAGGAATCTAGCTGTGCAGAGTTTATGCGGTTGTTTTGGGAAACCCTGTATATACCGTAAAGTAGTGAAAGCTAGTCGAGAGTGACTCGTCGATTAAGATTGATTATTGACGATTTAGTCAATAAGACATATTTGAATAATAACGATCAGAGCACGAATAGTTGAGAATGGAATACAGTAACCCTATGTAATCAAAGATTTCTAAACGTAAGTTAATTAAATCTTTATAAATTATTAATTATCTTTTCTTCCATGTGCAGGGTTGCTCCTATACTTAATAGTTGTGCGCATTTCCTAACCTGGGTTGTTGAGATTTATTAAAGGATTAATAAATTATATTTGTTTTGATTTTGGATGATCTTAATTCTAACTTCCGAACATCAATGAACGGGGCGGCTCGTTCCTTACATTATTTTAGCATTTATAAAAATGAAACATGTAATATATATATAAAAAAAAATTAAATTTATTTCCTACTTAGACTAAAAAGGAAATTTTTTATTTTAGTTACTTTTTATAAAATAATTACAATTATATATAATACAAATATGTACATACACATGTGACAGAATTACAATATTAAGTGGCAAAATAGAAAGCGAATTTTCTTGCAATTTTCCATTTTCCTTCCTAAGTTTATATTCTGCTAAATATCATGCACAAGAGACATTTTTTCTCTCATATGAAACAAAAATTAATTAGTTAAATTTAATTAATGAACTGATATTTTAAGAAAAAATGTATTAACATGAAGTGTCATACACTACAAGTTTACAAAAATGTATTTGAACCCGAGTGGATGAATAAAAAGTATTTTATTAACGATTGAAAATTTGAGCAAAATATATAAATACAACATCTGACAATAAAGTTCGGTGAATAGTCCGGTAACATTAACGTACCTGAAATATTAACGATTACCGAAATGTCCTTTGAAATAGTCTTCTCCCATAACGATGCATCGCTCACATCTGCTGCACATGTCCTGGAAACTTGGTAAGAATTCTTGTTTTTATTCTTCTATTGAATTTGTAAATAATTACTCAATAAACATTTGTTGTCTGTCGTACATATTGTTTTATTTAACATTGAAAATTCTTATCATAAACTGTTTTACATAGTGTATGATGTATAAGTAAAATTCTCTTAAACTATTTTATTGTTAGTGTGCTACCTAATTTGTAAATGGTTAAAAAAGTGCCGCAAGGGAAAAAAAGAAGAAACGAGCCTTACAGTAGTCGCATACGATGTGTAACATCTGACATGATATCGTGGTAAATTCGCAATAGCAACTTAAATCCTGAAAAAAAGAAACCAAATAGGATTGGAAATAATTTTTTATGGAATAATTATAACTTTAATGAAAATTTTATTTAATTAACACAAGGAGTAATGCAATTTTTTATCACAAATAATTATTCTTGTTCAATTTGGGGAAGAGTGGTAATGATAACTTATGATAACTAAAATATGACACATATACTTGTGATTTCAAAGTATTTAAAAACCGTTGAAAAATAGTGTCAATAACAGTACCACTGTTAGTTGTGTAAACATTTCGATCTGTGTTCATTTCGAGCTTGAGTTCATTATTCAAAAAAGCTATGAGTGACTCGGCTTCTAGCGAACTGAAGTTAACTTTAAAATCACCACTCAAAATCATGGGAAGCGAGTGATAGTTTTTTTTAAAGAGCAGAACCACCTTCGATATATTGTAAAAGTAAAAAAAGCAGGAAATCTTTAATTTTTTGAACCATTTGATTCGGAGAAATGTATACCACCACCGAAATCACTGTTTGTCCATTTTCAAATAAGCATTCTGCCGCACATTTGTCCCCAACATCTTGACTAACAATACTCAGTCCACTTGTTTGACGAGAAGTAATATATATATGTCGAGCCACAACATGTGAGTTGTTCGGTTTGCGATAGATCGCAACACCAGCTGCTCTGTGGCCCGGTCGTTTAAATTGTACTCAGCAATCACGTATCGAAACACGTTCGTCATTATCTAACAACGTCTCTGCCAACATGAGTAACGTACAATTTTGTGAAATAACGTTGAAATCTGTTTGGTGAACCCTCAGACTTTGATAATTAAGCGCAAGGATCGCAAGTTTATCCTTAGTGAAGTCTAATAAGACTTGCTGGTATGTGCGAAGTGGATTTAGAGTCAAGCGCAAACGAAGCCGAGTTTTTGAATTAGAGTCTTTTGAAATGCTAAATTTAACAATGTAAAAAAGGCTGGTGGCTTGATGGCTATTAGAGTTGGACCCCACGTGGATATATCTTTACAAGATCCAGCTAAAGGACTTAGCTTCTTCTCTGATCGTAAAGTGAGAAAACAAAGCAAAAACAAGGATACTACGGCCTGGACCGCAGGGTAGGGGTTTGAGCACCTCCCTAATGAAGGATAAAAAACAGAGCTTTACAGCGAGTGTAACGAAGAGACACCACCAAGCGCGCTGATTGGTGAAATTAAATAGCGCGCACTTCCCCAACTTCCTGTTACATATTTCCATCCCTTTTCATGAAATCACGCCCACAAATCTCCAGCAACCGAGAGGAAAGATGTTACACATCAAAAAGGTTAAAAATCATTCATATAAAATTCGATTCTGTGACACGACAACGCCGGTTAAGAAACCGTGCCGTTTTTTCATGATTATTTTTGGAAAGGAAACATTTTTCACAAAAAGAAATGGAGGCTATTTAAAAACATGATGTGTGTGTACAAAACTAATTATCAGTTATAGCATCCAAACCAAGTTCCTCATATTTTGTTCATTTATTAAAAATGCGAAAAAGAAATGTTCTCTTTAAAAATGTTTAAAATAATCTGGAAAAACAAAGTTTTTTCAATGGTAATTTTTTAAACATGTTAAGAATACCTTGAAATTAATTTAAATTTAAATTCAATCAACAAATAACCCTATTTGATTCAATATTGTAAAATGATATACACTGGTGTCTAAAAGTTAAGCATAATTGATAATTATGTGACTAAAGAAGGAATTGTAAATCAGAATAGCGGGAAACGTGATATGCGAGTGTAAAATGGTTGCAAAATACGGAAGCAAATCAAAAGAATGATAATAATTAATTTTACTATCCAAAGTAGCAGTTTGAAAGAAAACTGAGCATATCAAGGATTCACACTTTAATGAAAAAATGAAAGAAAACATTAAATAAAATACTGATGCTGCAGTTTAATAAGGCGTGTGGCCACCTCTGACAGTCAGGCACGCTGCACAGCGATTTATGATACTTGCTATGAGATGTGGCCTCAGACGGATCCAAGCTTCTTGGAGAGCTCTCTTCAGTTTTGTAACAGAGCTTGGTGGGTGCGAAAGGACTGCAGTTTGTCTCCAGAGCATATCCCCTACATGCTCGATAGGATTTAAATCAGGGGAGTTCGCAGGCCACGACATGCGCTGGATGTTTTCCGTTTCAAGGTAGGGGGTGAGTTTCAAGGTGAATCTCCATCAATCAGCACCACTCGGTGACATGGCGCATTATCATCCATGAATATGAAGTCAGGACCGACAACACCTCGAAACAAGCGAACATAAGGTTGAAGAACTTCGTCTCTGTATCTTTGAGCAGTCACAGACCCCATGTCAAAGAAATGGAGGTCTGTGCGACCGTCCATCATGATGCCTGCCCATACCGTTACTCCCTTTGAGGGAAAATGATTTCTTTCCGTTATGCTTCTGGGTTCAAAACATGTTCCACGTTCACTCCATATCGTTACTCTCCGAAAATAACTACTCAGACTAAACCGGGACTCGTCACTGAACATCACATCGGCCCACTCTCCCACACTCCAATATTGATATTTCAAACTCCAGTTCAAACGAGCGCGTTTATGCGCAGACGTGAGGGGAATGCAAACTGTTGGTCTTCTGGCATACAGGCCAGTATGATTGAGTCTCCTGTAAACAGTTTGTCTTGAAATTCGTATTCCTGTGACGACTGTGAGTGCCAAATCCAGTGCTCTGGCAGTACTGCCCCTCTGACGTCGCGCACTTATTACCAGATATCGGTCTTGGCGAGGGGTTGTGACTCCTGGTCGACCTGATACTGGTTGTCGGGTAACATCTCTCGTTCTTTGAAACCTCTGCCACAGTCTTGAGATGATGGACTGGTCGACATTCAGAATTCAAAACATTTCGGTTTGTAATCGTGAGGATTCCAGCATTCCAACGATTCTTCCTTTCGTAAATATATCCAATTGGCGTCTTTGTGCCATCATTCGCCTTGTTTGATGATTAACAACGTTCCTTCGCACAGCAGTTGCACGAAACTCGTCTGAACTGCCTATGCTGCGTGAATGGGTTTCTCCGCGTTCCGACATGCGTCGGTGTTTCGCGCAGGACGTAGTCGACTGAAAAGTTTTGTATAAATCCAATGTTTCTTCTTCACCCAATTAATATCCGCATGAAATTCGGAATAATTTTACGAATATTTACTCCATGTTGTTCGCCTTTTACGATTTATGCTTAACTTTTAGACACCAGTGTATATATATATATATATATATATATATATAGGAAGTATTTATTTCAGACATTCAAATACTTTGTGGACCCTAAATAAAAATATACATTATTAGTAATATTTATACCAAACAGTAAAATTTATTTGAAATGTAGAGGGTAAGTGAAAAACACGATACAAATATTAGTATCTTTTCCATAATATATCCGTTTCAAACGGATTCTATAGGTGCATCTTTAACACGATGACGCTAAATGATGCATTTAAATTGTACTGAAAAGGGTAGGCTCTTCTGAATCATCATAAATGAAATTCACTTCAGGCTCTATCCCAAAGAGAACTCTTTTTATTATACCAGTCATCTTGAACCAATAACACTAGCAAAGACTTCTTTTGGACATAACATCGGATATCCTTGTTACGATATCCGATGTTATGTCATAAAACATTAAAGTCAAATACCAATTACATATCTCTTCCAAAATAATACTAAAAAAAATTCTAAAAATTCAAAAGATCACATTATTTTTCTGTGTGTACGGTTGGTTCTATCACTCCAATGCAGTGTTTATTCATTTTGAATCGCAAATGGTATCGACCAGAGCATCGGAAAAATAATATTTTCGAATTGTTATGTTCCGACTGGAAACAGTTTTTGATGAAATCAAATAAACTCCATAGGGAGGAATGACATTTCGCTTACTTGTGATACCTTTTGAATGTATTTATGTATTTTTTCTTGTTTTCATTCCTCTTTTTATCCAAAAGTACTTTCTATTTTATTTTTATCAATAATTCATCAAAATTCAATCTTGTACCAGAAAAATTGAGTGCAAATAATGACCTTATCATTTTCGAAACGATTGATTCTTTACATTTTGGAATGTCTTTATTCTGAAATGTTCCTTCACCATTATCTATACAAATATCAGCTTAGAATGATGAATCGATTATTTTCTTTCATTTCCTTTCCTTCTGGAAAAAGATTGAAAAAAATGTTTTTTTTGTTGTTGTTAGACTTTATTAGATGTGGGTTTTCGAGGAACCAATAATGCGCATTTTGTGTATTAATAGAGCCTTGCCTCGAGAACTGGAATTCATCGGACCACGTGGGTGGTCGTATGGCAACAATAAGCTCTTACTGCAGTACATCATGAGTAATATCGGACCAAAAGTTAAATTTCGGTATTCAGTATTTTTAGATCTTAATACCCGGATATCAGTTTTAACACACACACACACACACACACACACACACACACACACACACACACACACACACACACACACACACACACACACACACACACACACACACACACACACACACACACACACACACACACAGAGTAGAAATTTTAGAAAAAGAAACACAGGTGTTTTCTTTGTTTTATTTGCTAGTTTCATTAGGGAGTGTAAATATCACAAACAAAAAGTTGTCATTTTAAATAATAACAGCATATAACGAATCGCAAAGAGGTAAAGGAACATCTTGTTTATTTAAATCACAAAAAAGTGTAAGTATCACTATTTAGTGTGTGGTACTCTTACAAATTTTTAAAAAGTTATCTTGAAAAATATGTTGCATCAATTGTACTGTACGATATATGAATAACAAACTCACCAATTTAAAAAATATCGAAATATTATGCACTTTCTTCACAACTACATCCTTGTTTTCACCGATAGGAATATCAAACTACGAATCCTGTGCGTGAGCAGCTTCGCTTTGAGCTGTAAAAGGATAGATTTGGATCGTCTGCTTGGATGATTTATATATTTTATATCTTCTCTTGATTGTGCGATGCAACTTTATATTCACAATATGATTAACTTCGCCCGTTAGGGAGACATAAAAACAAATACGAATACTATTTTGCTAGGTTGGCGATCCCTGAACATATAGTGGAGACAATTTAAGATGTTTTTAGTAAATACCGAAAAAGAGGTATTTACCCTTGTGAATACCGGTATTCTGTATCCCGGTATATCGGTATTGCAATCCCAAATCGTGATAGAAAGGTTTTTTCCCCACTCGCATTAGCAGCTACAAACTTAATGAAAACCTTTGTGACGGATCTGTACGGTTCTTCACTAATCCTCTAAATATTCTTTCAAATTTTATTCATTTCAACCAATCTCCACCGGGAGCCAAAGCGTGATTTATGCAAGTGAGATATTTTATATAAGTTCAGGTTTCGCGAGTTAACGGGAGAGAATGAAATGAAATGAGAAAAAGTTGTAAAGTAAAGAAGTAGATTTTTAAAGTAAAATGAATCGAAGCTTCGAAAAATCAACTCGCAGTCGTTGACGAATTTAGTCGTAGTAAAGTTGTAAGCAAAGCTGAAGAGCTAAAGATTGAATTTGTAAAGTCAAGAGTGAAGTTTAGCTTTTATCTAATCCAACCTGAATCAAAGCACTCAACAAGACGGACCTGTCCAAGTTTGAGAATCAGGTTAGTGATTTAAAAATTGTAAATTACGTGTACGTGTGTTAGCTGTAATTGTACGCGCTGATCTTTCGTAGATTCAGTTTAGATTTCGTAATTCCGTAATTAGTGACCTCTTCTCAATCTCCACTGTGTTTTATTGTTCTTATATTTGAATAGTGTATATATAACCTTCCTTGATTAAGAAATATCAATAAATATAGTGATTTGTAAAGATGTCTTTTGAATTCATTAACTAAGCTACACGTCCAGAAACGAGTAACATTAGACGAGGGGATGATAATCTTAAGGGAGGTTATGTTCCACGACACCTTGGTATTCCATATATTACCTGACTCTCATCTCTCTATATAAAATCTTATTGTTCTCAATATAAATATTTTATTTACTGTAATGTAAGTTGTACATCTTAAGGTATATAATAGATCTAATTAAATGTTGAATATATGCATAAGTATATCTATTTTATTTGTATATTTGTTTTTCACTTTATGCCAATCATAATAATGTGTGTATAGCCTTTTTTTTAAAGAAAAAACACAATAGGGGGAGTTTATTTGAAACATATAAAAATGCTTTAATTACACACAAAAAATTAACTTCTATTTTTAAAAATGAACAATTTTTTACATATTCAAAGATATAATTCTTCTCCTTTCATTTTTTGTATCAAACTTATTTTCTACTTTAAAAAAGTATCACTGACACAGGATATATTTTTACATTGAAGGCACACTCAAAAATTTCGGATAAAGTCGATTTTTCTAAGGAATTGAAAAGGCAGCTATCGAAATAGCAGCTCCACCGTATTTGCCAAGAAATAAATGTGAAAAAGATTCGAGTGTAAGCCTCCTTTTTCTTGTAAAGTACCCTCAGTACAAAAAGATGAAACAAGTAAACGGATGATTTAGGAAGAGCATTTCTGCATTTCCTTCGTTAGTACAAAATGAAATATCCTCTGTGATATAACAGCCGAAATACTACTCTATACTCTCAAACAAATTTCATTATTATTTTTTTTACAAAATATTTTTCTTATGTTTCTAAAAAAGTTGTTTAACATTCCGTAATAAAGTGTAATTTTTTTCATGGTGAAATAATCTTTTCCAATCTTTTTATCAAGTGATTACAATTCCTCCTTTTATTTGTTCGAAAAAGCCCCAGGGCTTTCAAATGTACGAATGATCCGCGCAAATCACAAGCGGGTTCTTTTACATTATAATTAAGAATTCATGCTTAAACACTCCGATAAATGTATGAATACACAATAGCACACAATCCAGATTCCTATTCACAAGGGCATAATAATATTAACTGCATATAACTATTTGACTAATGAAATGGAACGTCGATGTTCAATGTTCAACTCCAATACTACGCCATTGAATCATTTGGATAGATTGTCGGGGGATAAATCTTCGAGAATCCTCTGATATTATTTCGAGAAAAAATCATCATCTCTGAAATTTTTTGTCAACAGATTTGACTACTAGGGTATTATACACTCATGTCCATAAATTA
Source organism: Trichonephila clavata (assembly GCA_019973975.1). Classification (NCBI taxonomy): domain Eukaryota; kingdom Metazoa; phylum Arthropoda; class Arachnida; order Araneae; family Nephilidae; genus Trichonephila; species Trichonephila clavata. The sequence continues at coordinate 21,224 of BMAO01002897.1, read as the reverse complement.
AGGATAATTCAGAATCACACGGAAATTGAGCTCTAAAATAAAAATTTCACCTGTAGAATTATCACACACATCTTGAAGAAGAATATGAAAATTACAGGAAACCATCAGATGGCGCGAATAGTACGTCACAATGACGAGAGTGTAAGAGAGGGGTATATAAGGAATGGTGGCAAAGAAGTAAAATTGTTCACAAGCGCCTTAAAAGCCTTTCAGTGCAATAACCACATAGTTATGGCACAAAGGAAGCATTTGGATGATTTTTTACGTGGCAGAATTATCGGACGTTACTGGAATGTGGACGTACCCAGCTGGAAGTATCTGAGGAACTTGGAATTGCCCAGAGTGACATCTCCAGGCGTTGGCAACTGTTCCAAGATGATGGTAATGTGAGTATATGTTACAGCCCAGGTCGCCCCCGAGTTACAATGCCGCATGAGGACCGGTATTTAGCAGTTACTGCCAAAAGAAACAGACGGAGAATAGCATCAGACCTATCTCGTCAGCTCTCTTCAGCTACCGGTACGACAGTTTCAAGGCAGACCGTGTAAAGACGCTTAGGGCACATTGGTCTATATGCTCGAAGGCCTGTCAGATGTGTTCCCCTTACCACAAATCACTGTCGCCTGTGATTAACTTGGAGTAGAGAGCATGCATTGTGGACACCGCAACAATGGTCGTGTGATGTTTTCCGACGAGTCCAGGTTTAGTTTGCAGTCTGATTCTCGCCGGACTTTCATATGGAAAGCGCCAGGTACCCGTTACCACCAAGAGAACACCATTAAACGACACCGTTACGGTGGTGCAGGATGGCTCGTTTGGGGAGGAATTATTCTTGGTTCCAGAACTCACCTGCATGTTCAGAGTGTGACGATGACAGGTCACATCTATCGGGATGTCATTCTGGAACAAGATGTACGTTTGTTACGGGGCGCCATGGGTGCTGAATTTCTGTTTATGGATGACAACGTCCGTCCTCACCGTGCAAACATTGTAGACGAATGCCTTCAATCGGAGGCTATCACCCGTATGGATTGGCCAGCATACTGATCGGACTTGAATCCAATAGAGCATGTGTGGGATATTCTTGGCCGACGAATTGTAGCCCGTCAACCCCCTCCCACCTGTCTACCGGAACTACGGAGGGCATTGCTTGATGAGCGGTGTAATATTCGCCAAGATCAGATTGATAATTTGATACTCAGCATGCGTAGGCGTTGTAAGGCCTGTATTGCATCGTCCGGGAGACATACTCCGTATTAACCATCCTACTAACCATGTTATACTGTTTTTTGTAAATAGGTTCTTTTTGAAATTTGTTCCAGGGAGTAAAAATCGCAATTTTTATTAATTATGTCAAACATATAGCATCTTTTTTGCTCTTACCTTTTGTTTAATAAATTGACTTTTCAAATAAGTTAAATTTGTTTTGCTTCTGTCTCTTTCTTTGCCTGAACTTCATTATCCTTAACTTATGGACATGAGTGTATGTACATTCTTTTGCACTAAAATTCTTTGAAGTTATTTCCGTTGGAATTTCTATACTTAGAACTTTTATTATTGACTCCAGATAATTGCTTTAAATATTTGGTTTAATGTGCAAGTATAGTTATGGATTTCGGTGGTGAAAAATTTATTCCACGAGGGAAAACTTAATATCATTGTAGCTAAATTATACTTACACTTCGGTTTCTAAGCGCGCTATTTTCTAAAAAAACATCGCACACACACAAACAATTTTTTATAAAGTAGTATATTATTCTTCTTTAAAATCATTTCAATAGTCTAAAACAGTGCTATTTTTTTCCAAACAGACTAGGAAGATACGGATTAACAAAAAAAACGAGGGTCAAGGAAAGTTTATTACAAATATTTTTTACAATATAACTTTATATATATATGCATATGTTCTGCCTCATACTTTACTTTCGATATTTTGTACTATTGATATATTCGATAATTGTGAACTATTGGTTTAAATAATTGTATAGAGCCACTGGGCCAAACTAGGATAATTTTAAAGAGATGTTCGGTCTTTACTTAAGTCTTCTGGAACTAAGTATCCAGAAGAGATTTCATATAAATTATGGAATAAACAAAAATCAACTCGCACAACTATATTCTACAAAAAAATAAGTGTCTGGATCATGGATTATTGTGTAGTGAAAGAGATACGATATTTCATTACGAATTTAATGATTACAAGTTTGGGATATAGTGGTTGAATAGTAAAAAATTTTTAGAGTAAAAAAAAAAATATTTTTTTTTAAAAATACTGGTTGAAGCAACAATAAGGGCTATAGGCCTTGAATCACGGTCAAGTGACATCTGAGCTGGAACCTCACCAAGCCAATGGGAAGATTTTGAGTCACGACAGATTTAGCTGCATCAGTCTCAGTATACGGAGTGCCACCAGGACTCGAACCCGCGTCTCAATAAAGCTGACAAAAAATTCGTGACCATGCTACCGCTGCCACATTAGTGGCTACAAAACATAGTAGATGATTTCCGGGAAATGCAAAATAAACTACTTCCGTACTGAAACTACTTCCGTATCCTGAATTTCTAAGCGTCCTTCTCAATATATTTTTTATATTTCTAATGGGGCTGCGGATTGGTGATTTATTATTTCAGACGTTGAACATTACTTGGAGATGGTATATCTTTTTTAAAGAGGCATCATTTAGGTGATATACCAATCACCACAAGTAATTTTCAAGCCCAGTTTCCTCTCCAGAGGGCTCTGACCTCTGACCTTACCTCTGCCGATGTGAAACTGTACCAGGAATTTAATTTTTCCTAGAGCATCAAGTCAAACAGGCACTTAAGGGATCTTTTACATGCCGCATAATCACACGTCACTGGCGTTGTTGATTTTCTGCCTCATGAAAGTCCACTGATTTGGAATGGGGTCGAACCCGACACCTTAGGCGTAACAGTAACCAAACCAGTATAACCCTGCGGGCCGTCCTTCTAAGTAAATCTGGATATTTTTCGTTACTTTTTCTTGTCCGTAAAGTGGAATAAATTCTATGTGGAGTCCTATGATTTTTGGTTCGAGTTGCCTTTCAACGTCAGTATCGAACTTTATTACTGAAAAGTTTTCACAACTTGATATAATCATCTTCAGGGATAAATTAAACGTTAAGAAAAAAGAATCCCTCGCTAATGCCATTCAAGCTACCGTTTTTTATTTGCAATCCATTAATACTTTTTTTTATCTTTATTTATAAAATATCAAATATAATTTTAGTGTAATATAGAATCCATTTTCAAAAGATCAAAACCTATAAAACTTCCAAGCAAACGAAAAATGTACGCTTGAAGTATAATCACAAAACGAAAAGAAATGATCAATGGTGAAAAAAGGCTGTTTCGATTTTTAATGGTATACATTCAGAAAATAGAAAAATACATTCAGTGTTTGAAGACTGCATCTCACAAAATCAGAGGTACCAGCAGTAAAATTACTGTGATCGTAAGAAAATCTAAAAAGAGGTTTACATTTTATTTTTGACACAAAAAAACAGTCAATCCACCAAGTAATGAGTTTATTCTGTGCAAAAAAAAAAAAAAATGCATAAAACTAAAGATAATATAATGACTACAAGTTATTTAAATTTTTCATAGTTTTCTGCAATCTTAATATTCATTTTTCGTTGGTAAAAGTTTAGATTTCAAACTGAGGAAGTCTGTAAAAGAAATGAAGATAGCACGCAATAAAACATTAAATCAGAAGAAATTCACCTATAAAGTTTCGATATTCAAATTTTTAAAATGATTTAATAAAAAAAACAATTAAACGACGATTATGTTATGGATGAAAATTCTAGAGTATTTTTAAATATTTAAATTGCTCTTATCTTGATAATACTTTTTGTTGTTGTTGTTACTCAAGCCACTTGTCTGATGTAGTCAGATCGAGGCCTACGAAATTCATCAAGGCATCGGGCCAGATTGTATGCCTGTCGTTAGCTTTAGTTTTGAGCACCATGCAGGTGACAGTATGATTTGGCTCGATTTTTGAAAATTCCTGTAAAAATGTATAAATTTAAAATCAACTTTAAAAAAAATAAGTGTGGCTTTGATTTAAAAATGCATACCAATTTGACAAATACATTGCTGCATGTATTATTAGCAATACTTAGAAAAAATATTAAATCATTTGGCTCTACAGAAAAAATCCTTAGAGGATTTTAGATGAAGACAAATTAGTTATTTTATTTTTCTGAGATACACTTGCCTCCAAAAGTCTGCGTACCAACGATCATCTTTCATATTCATACTAAGATCACTAATTAAATGAAGTCTTTCTGCATCAATACTATTTTTTATTGATTCCTCCAAAGTCGTAAATTCAAATAGTATACACAACAATCACCTGATTATTGCATAAAATAATGCAAATATTTATAACTTAAGAGCGACACACACAAATTGTGTGCGTCAAAAGTCTGTGTACACTGAAAAAAACTTTTATAATAATAAATTGTATCTAAATGCTAATATTTTTCAGGTTATTCCTTTCTTTCTATAACTCTCTCAATATACTTGGCAGGTATTCAATTAGTTTAGTTTTCTCATCTGTGGTTATTTTGTTCTATTCTTCTACTATAATATATTTGAGCATTTCCAAGGATGTTATAACATTCTCCCTGGTTATTACTGGAGTAAATCCCACAAATACTGCATTGTGCTTAAGTCTGGGATCTGGAATGGCTTACGGAATTTCTTTGGGACACCGTAGAACAACCATAATTTCTTCACAATGAAAGCCAATTGCTTGGTACCTTTGTCCTACTTAAAGTAGAAATCAACACTCACCGCAAGTTACTCGGCACTTACCCTCGGCACACTGGGATCTGGAAAAAAAAAATTCTCTTGTTTTAAGATCGGCACAGGAATTTTTGCAAATATGTTTTTGCCCTTTTTGATGCCAAAAAATACAAAAATTATATTGAATTAATTTTTCAATCAATTTACATTTTTCAAATAATTATGCGTCCTATTTAGGTGTTTTTTGGCAAAGGGCATGAGCTCATTGGACTTAGCTCTGTTCACTTGAGAAATGAATGTTTTCTTGAGTGCAACTCGGCCATGATAGTCATTCCTTTTCAGTTCTCTTCGAACTGTAGTTAAAATCATACTTTTTTGCAATATCTTAGTCACACTTTTAGCTATTTGTGAATCTTGTAGTCATGGATTTATTTTTATAGAGCTTATTACAAAGCAAGATCCTCAAGGTGACACTGCAGACTCGCGGCCGGATCTTGGTTTGGATGTTAAAATTTTAGTTGATTTGTAGTTTACGAACAATTTTTGTATCAATGCATGTCAACCTATTAACAGTTTCAGCATTTGCCTTAAAAAATTCTACTTTTCTGAAGATCTATGATGATTTTTCCTTCAATAATATATCGATCTCTTTTCTGTTACGTGTCATAGAATCACACAGGCTTTCAAATTACAAATCTTAAATAATCGTAAAAGAAGCTTCTAACTAATTAAAAATACTTAGTGCATTTATTTTACAATAAAAGCTCTTTAAAAGCTCTATTTTGTAAGTGTACGCCTACTTTTGGCGGGGGTGGTTGGATTCATTCTTGATTCATTTGGCGGTCATTCTTAATTTTTTTAATGTTAAGGTGAATTTTGTTACTGTGTTGTTTGAAAAAGAAAATTTTGAAAGATTCCTGAGAGGTATGTTGATTTTCTGAAACGAGATTTTAATAGTAGTTATAGCATAAAAACGTAAGATTTTGCAGACTTTCGGAGGCAAGTGTAAGTCAGTTAAACGTTGATTTGCCATTGGGATGTGAATAAAAACGAAAGTTATATCTCTACATTTTTTCAACTTAGAGCTTTCAAATTTTGTGAGATCCTAGAAAAGTATACAAAGAACAATTTAGGCTAAAAAGTTTGATTTGATTTTTTGGCCACGATTTTTGAAATGTACTGTCTTTTTTTAAAATGCGAAAGACTCTACATTCCACAAAAAATTAACAAGTTTGCAGATTAGCTAAATAATTCGTACGTTAGCGGCTTTCGAGCATTCACAGTAGCATATGCATTCACGAGAAAAAGGATCAAATAATTGAAAATTGTCTTTACAAATAATTCAGCTGTTTTGCATATCCTTGAAAAGACCCTGGATAATATAATGAAGCTGAATAAGCTCCATATCATCTGCCTTGCAAGCATAGGAAAACATAACTTCCCTTCGTTGCCCTCCGAAATATATTCGCTTAAATGATGTACTTAGGAAAACAAGAGCCATTTGCAGATAATCTTTTTACTCGTTAGCCGGAAACTAACATTTAGAGTCGATATTCGGAGATAGAAGTTACTGATTTAGAAAAGCTTTGGGTTGTTACTTGGGATCTAATGAGCAAAATAAAGTAGATTTATTTAAAAAAAATAAAAATCATAGTAAACGTTTGGTTGTGGCGTACCCTTCCAACAACACAACTTTCACACCCCCATGCGTGGTTTTGACCAGTTCTTACTCTCCTAATCTAATCCTTAGCGAACGATTTGGAAAGAAGGAGCGTGATTTTTTTCCGCTTTGAGTTTATGGAGCAAGATGTTTTCTTTCCAAGCGCGGGGGGATTTTGTCTTTGTTTTTAGCGATGGGTTGTTAGATTTAATAGGTTCAATAACTCTATAAAATTTAGTGGCCTGGTGCAAGAAAAGGATTTCACAGTCTAATTCGAATCTTTAGCAGTGAGGTCTTATGTAAATGAACAAATTTGCCTCCGGGAAAACTTTTTAAATAATAATGCTAATTTTTTATGAAAAAAAAAGAGAACCGATGTAACGAATTCAAAGGGACATCAAATGAAGTTTGATGAAAATAACCAATTGAAATAGTAGCATATTGAATCAGAAACGTACAAACTTATTAAAATAATCTATACTAATAAATAGATTAGTTAATATAGATAAAAACATCCCTTTTTCTGAAAAAAATCTCCAAAAGTATATTCGATTCATTTAAAAGTGTTGGTAAATTAAGATGTATTGTAATGAGATTTTTATTTTGAAGTAGGTCATTTTAGAAGGTACTATTGCAACCCCCTATTGCCGACGATGGATAAAACCACCCGAATTTTAAAAAGAGCGTAGGTTGAAAAAGGTTATGTGAAAATTAAGTAATTTAAAATAAATAATAATCAATAAGTGTAAAAGAATAACTAGTTTGTATTATTAAACTCTATTTATTTTATTTTATTAATAAACTTATAATATATTATTATTGTTTTTTAGTATTATATAATAATAATAATTATATACTTATGTCTTACTATTGTTAAGTTATATTTAAGAATTCGTTAAATCCCGTACTCACATGTTAGTATTCGAGCTTGTCAAATCAACGAACGATTATGCTTAGAATGGTGGCATGTAGTAGGGTTTGCAGCTATGGGGGCCCGGTATTTCTTCCTGGGATCAAAGTAGCTAATCACGGGTCTGAATTATATTTTGAAATTTTTCTGATAAAATTGTCTAAGAATTTAGTTCTTAGAATTTTTTAAATTTTTTTTATGAAAAATGTAAATAGAATGTTTTTGTGTGCAGTTATAAGTGCTATACAGAAAAATTACATACATCTCTCATTTCTCGTATAGAAGAACGTAGCACAGATTTAAGTGGTTTACTGCAATACTTAGACAATGATGATATAAGTAACATCTGAGGAATAGATTCTGCCAAAGTTCCTTTTTCAATTAAATGTCGCAAATCAATAAAGGATATGCATTACTAACAGTTAGTGCTACCAGATCTTATATTTCAAATGAGGTAGCATTTGAAATCGGTTCACATTCTAATACAGTAAATGAATCAATTTGTACACAAAAATCCTTCAAAAAATGTAGTAGTAGAACTAGATAAAGTTATCAAAGATGATATGTTCCAATGCAGCCTGTTACATTTGAGACACTGTCATCAAAAATTCAAAAAGAATTATCCCTTTTTGAAAAGGAAGAAAGATGTGGTGACTACCTGGGAAGAACATACTTCTATTTAATGACAATAAAACTTATCAGTGCAGAGTCTAAACGAATATTTCCTTTGCTGAAAAAATAAGAAACCGTTTGAACGACGAAACGCTGAACAAGCTGTCTTTTTCAAAAGTTTATTTGAAGAAACACAAGAGATGAAGAAATCTTTTTCAATTTCATTATGTACTATTTTTATTTATTTTTTATGAGGAATTAAGTTTTATTATAATTGTTTCAATATGTAATAATAATTAAATTTTTTAAATTATGTTTTTAGCTTTATTAAGTAATTTCAAATATACTAATAACTAAGCATTTTTCATAAATAGCTCAGTCCTGATCCTGGTATTTGGATAGTGTAATCCCGAAATCCCAAAAATGAAAGTATAACATGGGATTGCAGACACTATTTCAGATAAATATTACGGATACGTTTAATACATTATTATTAACAAAAATTGTGCTTTATCATTCAATATGATGCACAATTTCATGAAAAAATAAAGCAGATTTTTTAAATGTTCTCTATAATGCGAAGAATGAAACAACAATTTATCGAGTGTTTTATAAAATACAAGATGCTATTGTGTTATAATAAATCCAAACAGTAAATAAGTTTAAAATAAAAGTCATTAATTATTTTATATTCATTTCTTTTAGTAAAAACTTATTAATTTTATTAATAAGACAAATAAACACTCACTGAAAGTTTTTTTAAATTTAATTTTAAGATTTTCTATACAATATTTTCAAAAATAAGATGTGGAAACTGTTTTTTTGAAATACGCAATCATTGTGTATGTTTTTCATTAGATACGAACATAACTTCTGTAGTATATTTTGCTACGAACAATGTTTGGAATTTTTAAAAATCATATACGTATAAAAATCTTACTGAAATTTAATTCATATTTTTCGAATGATAAACCTTTTAGAATACCTATTATTGTTTCAACAATAGATATATATTGTATATTTATTATGAATAACAATTTTAGAAATATATATCCATGAAAATTCAAATACTATACTTTTTATCAAGACATCGCATTATCTCATGAGTTTTGAAAAATTAAAAATTAAATTTTACTTTTATATTATAAGTATATGTCTGTATCTGATTCAAAAGCAGAATTTAAAAAATGTCTTGTTTCATCCATATGTTAAAAAAGTATTATTAAGGAAATAAAATAATATATATAATATATTATATATTAACTATAAAAATTATTTAATTTCATATTCAAATATAACAGTCAAAAATTTCAATGCAAAATGAAGTAATGCTAATTAAGATACGAGTTTCTCAAAGGAGCGAAAAATATAATTGTCAGAAATAAACTCTATAACACACACACACACACACACACACACACACACACACACACACACACACACACACACACACACACACACACACACACACACACACACCACACACACACACACACACACACACACACACACACGCACACACGCGCACACACACGCACGCACACACGCACACAGAAAAAGAAAGAGAGAGACACCGTTCCAAGAATTCCAAGAAGTAGTTGCACGATTGTAATGAAATTTCGTATGCAAAGACTATACCGAACATGCAAATGATTAAAGTTTGGTGTTCAATGAATGAATAGTGGGAGCAACAGTGCATCGGAATTGTGCAGTCAGCAGGTGTCCATAGGATTAAGATTTAGTATACCTTTCAGCGACTGAAAAAATGTCTCGCCACAGAATTGGAGCTCATTGCGAGCAACTGTCAGAGTTTAAACGAGGTCAAATCATTGGATTGAAAGAGGCTGGGCAAATCGGAGAATCGCTTGCCATATGCGTCGAAATGATGATGTCATTAGAAGATGCTGGTAACAATGAGTGGACAATGACAGATTTCAACGTCATGTGGTAGCGGTCAATCTAGGGGCGTAGCAGATCGGGAGAACAGATTGATTGTCAGATCAGCTTTCACAACACCTGATTCATTATTATCAATCATCAGACGAGCGACTAGCACACGAGTGTTCACCATCACCATTCACAGACGGTTGATAGAGCGAAATTTATACGCGTACCGACCACTACGCCACCTGCCACTCACGCCTGCACACTTTCGAGCCAGGTTAACCGTGGTCCTTGGCTCGATCAGTTTGGAATCATGCTGACTGGGGACGTATAGTGTTTAGCGACGAATCCCGCTTCCAACTGGGGCCTGACAATCATTGAAGACATGTCTGGACATGCCCAGGGCTGCGTGCCGATCCTACTTTCGCCACACAGGTTCTCAACCTGGAGTTATGGTCTGGGGTGCCATTTCTTTTGACAGCTGGGCCCCTTCGGTTGTCATTAGAGGCACACGTACAATACAGCGGTACGTCGATGACATTTTGAGAACTGTTTTGTTACCGTTTCTTCTGCAGTACCCTGGCCTTATTTTTCAGCAAGATAGTGCCGAAACACATACGGCAGATGTTGCTATGAATTGTCTTACTACTTGTCAAACACTTCCTTCGCCAGACAGATTGCCAGATTTCTCTCCAATTGATCATTTTTGGGATATGATGGGAAGGCAACTGCATCTACCAAGGAATGTTGATGGCCTGGCCAGACAATTGGAGCAAATTTGGTAAGAAATACCGCAGGAGATCACCAGGGTGCTTTATCACTGTATGCCACGTCGCGTGGCAGTTTGCATCTAGAAATGAGGTGGGTCACCACCTTATTGAGCTCGTTACTTTGTAACTATGTAACTCTGAAATAAACTTCATTCCATTTTTCTGAAATTTTAATCGTTTTTTATTCTGTACTTAATTTTTCTACAAACCAAAAAAAGTTTTGTCTCTATCGAACAAATCGTTCTTGGTGCGTCGTTTTCTTTTTTAAAGAAAGTATAAATAAATAAATAAAGACAATAGAAAAATATAAACCTCATCAGTGCACCTAATTGGTTAATGTTTGAGAATATGTAAGATATCTGATCACTGAAACACTAAACTAAAAAATATTTTCGGTTATAAAAGGAATTTGTGACCGAAAAACGATTTTTACAATATAGAACTTACAAAATAACCTTAGAAAAGGTTCGAGTCTTATACCTGTTGGCAATAACTATAATCGACAAGATACAGAAAACACTCCAGATAGCTCTGGGGACTAGGTATATTCACTAAATTAATTCAATAACCTTTCGTGATCCCTAATGCTGGTGATTAATAAGAAAAGCCTTTATCATGAACGCAAGAAATGGCTTCAACTGCTACAGATTTCATCTGCAAAAAGGACAAAAGAAACTAATTTTCAGAATAAGCATAGAATTGCAATATATGATGAAGTTGGACGTTATCCCAGTATCATAATTCTTTTGAACTTCGTCATTAGGCTTAATAAATTTTAATAAATGTTTACTTACATTTATTCTATTGTTTTGAAAAAACCTCTAGAATACTGTAAACAAAAATAATTTTTAAAAAGAACACATTTTCCGAATACTAATCTATATATATTGCACTAATTTACACTCATGTCCGTAAATTAAGAGGATACTGCCAACTCTTTCAAATAAAGGTTCAGAAACAAAACAAACGTGGCTTATTCATGAAGTTCATTCATTAAACAAAATATAAGCATAAAAAAGTTGGTGTTTGTAAGATAGCTTTCACAATATATAATTACGATTTTTGCTCCCTGTAGCAATTATAGAAAAAAATGCCCCCTTTACAAAAGCTTAATATTATATATATTTGTATATCTATATATATATATATATATATATATATAATGTACTTTAATAATAAATTTCATTCATATATATATGTATATGTTATAGTTAAAGTGTATCATTCAGTTACTTCATAGAATAATTAGGCACTTCATGAAATAACTAGACAAGTCAGTTAAAGAATATATAAAAGATGAAAATTTTCATACTTTACCTAGTTATTCTACGAAATAACTAGGTATTTTATGAAACATCTAAGTATAGACCGTTAAAGTGAAAAAAAAAAAACTTAAAAGTTATTTTATAAATTAATTGCTCATAAAAGCTAAAACCTCTCGAAAAATATATTTTATTACTTCTGCGGATGAATAATTGATAAATAATAAGGGAAAGCTGATGTTATTATTTATTATTGCTCATATTGCTAACATTAGTTATACAGAAAGGGGGGAAAAGAAAATGTTGCAAAAATACAGATTATATTTAAATATTATCAACAAAGTACATGTTGGGAAGAAAAAATGTTGCTTCATAAAGACATTGTGAAAACTTTTTAAAACAAAAATGTAAGAGAATGTTGATTTCAATTTTATGAGACACCTTTATTTTACTTTTCATTGTTTAATAGAGAAGGATTGCTGTGATGACACTATGGAATGTAACTGTTTATTATTTTTGAAACAAGCACACTTTTTACTATTACATTTTTTTTTACATGAGCACTTTTTAGATTCTTGTACAGTACCACTAATTTAAGTTGTTGCAATAGATTGAAGCATTGTTGATGTGTAACATCTTTCCTCTCGATTGCTGGAGATTTGTGGGAGTGATTTCGTGAAAAGGGACGGAAATGCGTAACAGGAAGTTGGGGCAGCGCACGCTATTCAGTGAAGTTCTGTTTTTTCTCCTTCATTCGGGTGGGCTCCACCAACATCTCCCATCCCCTGCGGTCTAGGCTGTGGGATCTTTGTTTTCTCACTTTAGGATCAGAGAAGAAGCTAAGTCCTTTAGGCAGAGCCATGGTTAGACAGTGACGAACGTGTTTCGATACCTGACTTCGATTGCTGCGTACAATTTAAAGGACCAGGCCACAGACCAGTTGGTGTTGCGATCTATCGAAAACAGAACAACTCACTTGTTGTGGCTCGACATATGGATATTACTAATCGTCAAACAAGTGGACTGGGTATTGTTAGTCCAGATATTGGGGACAAATGTGCGGCAAAATGATCATTTGAAAATGGACAAACAGTGATTTCGGTGGTCGTGTACCTTTCTCCGAATCAAACGGTACAAAAAATTAAAGATTTCCTGCACTTTTTACTTTTACCATATACCATATACGGGGCTCTGCTCCTTTTTAAAAAAAGCTATCACTCGCTTCTCATGATTTTGAGTGGTGATTTTAAAGTTAACTTTAGTTTGCTAGAAGCCGAGCCACTCATAGCTTTTTTGCATGATGAATTCAAGCTCGAAATGAACAAAAATTTAAATGTTTTGACAACTAACAGTGGTACTGTTATTGACGCTATATTTCAACGGTTTTTAAATACTTTGAAAACACAAGTATATGTGTCATATTTCAGTTATCATAAATTGTCATTACCGCTCTTCCCCAAATTGAACAAGAATAATTATTTTTGATAACAATTTGCATTACTCCTTGTGTTAATTAAATAAAATTTTCATTAAAGATATAATTATTCCATAGAAAATTATTTCCAATCATACTCGATTCATTTTTTTCAGGATTTAAGTTGCTATTGCGAATTTACCACGATAACATGCCAGATGTTACACATTGTATGCGACTACTGTAAGGCTCGTTTCTTTTTTTGTTAATATTTGGAACTTCTTCAATTGGAAATTAATTCTCGCTGACATATACAGGACTAATGTCTAGAGTATAATTGCGTTTTAGGGCCCTTTCTAGTTCTTAATAGGAAAAATCGTTCCTAAAGCATCGAATCTAGAACAAGTTCAAAGAACTTTCGAGTGCTGTATTTCATACTTCAACGACCAAGTAATCGTTATTCTTTAGAATACCTTGTGACGTCGTCACAATGGAGTAGTCACCCCTATTCATTAGAGGCTCCACAGGGGGAGAAAACGTGATTTTAGCTGCATAGTGCTGTGCCGAACAGCTGGACCGTAAGCGACGGTGTGTCTGGCGGACACTATGGGCTAGGCATCGCTGCATTATTTTCTATTCATGGGCAGTGATTGTACGTCTTGAATGCTGGCGCCTCTGCAGGCGGCGGCGAGGTGTTTGAAGTGCCAGATGTCAGCCGAGCCCTTGTCGCCGGGAACCTTTGAGAGGGACCGGACTTTTGTCATCTCTGCACGAATGGATGACGAGCAAGACCGTTGGGGCCGGGTGCAAAACCCTGAGGTCGGCCAATGGGGATTGATGAGGGGCGTGGAGTGAACCCGCCCCTAGAGTTTAAAAGAGTGGACTTCAGAAAGAGAGGGAAGACTCGTGATAGACTCCCAAGAGAGATTCCCGGAATTGAACCCTGCGGACGAAGGAAGAGACTCCAGACAGACTCCTACGAGAGATACCCAAGAGAGAGGCCTGCTGACGAAGGAAGACTCCTCGAAAGACTCCTAATAGACTACGACGAGAGATTCCCGGAACCGAACCCTGCGGACGGAGGAAGAGACTCCGGACAGACTCGAACTAGGCATTCGTTAATAATTAGCTTAGCGTACATTTTCAATGTTGTGCCAAGACGTTACAGCTAATTAAATTGGTGGCAGCGAGCTGGGATTGGCATTTGGCAAATTAATTAAATGCCCGAATCCTTTTTTATTTAAAATAATTTTTGAGAAAAAAGAAATAAAAAAGAGAAAATGCCAGCCGTGTGTCCGAGAAAAATAAAAGAACTTTAAACAACGCAAATTTCTCCTGAGTTCCTGTGGTGTCTCCATCCTTATCGTTAAAGTGTGTTCCTGTTGCTGGAAAATTCCCGGAGAACCTGCTGTCCATTTTACTGTATGTAAATCGTGTTGGGTGAATCAAGGAAAGAAACAAGCGGAGGAAAGGCGAAAACAGACCCTGATTTCCGTCGGCTGATTTTGAAGGAAGTCAAGAGTATTCAGTGTGTGATTCCCGACCAGGTGTGAAATAGATTTTGGCAGTGATTCCAAACAGAAAGGTGAGTCTTTCTTTGAGATTATACTCGGGGCAGCAATTGATTATTATTATTGTTATGATTAATGTATGTAAAATTTTGGTAGTAAAGAATTTACGTACTAAGTAAAGTTAGCAAACACTAGAAAGAGAGACTAGAAAGATTTTTTAAGTTTTGTATGATGTATAAATGTGCGATTTATTAGTATTGTTGTTTGTGAAATGTAGTTAAGTATATAGTAGTTATACTTGTTTTGTTGATACAGTTACTGTGTAGAGTACTGTATTGTTTTTAAGATTTGCGCACATTTGTGAAATATAGTTAAGTATATAGTAGTTATACTTGTTTTGTTGATACAGTTACTGTGCAGAGTACTGTATTGTTTTTAAGATTTGCGCACATTTGTAAAATATAGTTAAGTATATAGTAGTTATACTTGTTTCGGGGTACAGTTACTGTGTACCCCGAAATTGCTGTATTGCTGTTAAGATTTGTGCGTTTTTGCGAAATATTGTTAAGTATACAGTAGTTATACTTGTTTCATTGGTACAGTTACTGTGGAGAGTACTGTTTTGTTTTAGGATTTTTGTGAATTATAGTTAAGTCTAGGTCTAGTGTATTTCTAGTGTGCGTTGAGTTTTGTATAAATTTTGTGACAATTAAGCTTAGTTTTGGTTTTGTGTGTATTAGTACATCATGGCGTATCTTATGAGGCAAACAAAAGAAGTCCTGATAGAGATGGTGAAAGAATTGGGAGTCGAAGCCGATAATACCTTACCTAAGGTAGAAATTACGAAGAGAATATGTCAGAGTGAACAATATGTTGAGGAAACAGCTAAATGTCTGTTGGAGTGTATTTTGGATGAAAAACGTGAACGTGAAAAACTTGAACGTGAAAATAAGGAACGGGAACGTGAAAATAAGGAACGGGAACTTGAAAATAAGGAACGGGAACTTGAACGTGAATATAAGGAACGGGAACTTGAACGGGATTTTGAGGAGAGGAAACTAGTTAGGGAATTTGAGTTGGAAAAAATTAGATTAACTAATAATACAGATACGATAAGTGCATCGTCTGCCGATCTTGAGGGGCAGGGAGGTAATAGACGGGTTAATTTATGAGACTTAGTGCCTAAATTAGATATTAAAAATGAGGACAAAAATTTATTTTTCGAAATTTTTGAAAGGCAGGCGAAAAAGGAAAAAGTGGCTGAGGATAGATGGGTTTCCCAACTCATTCCGTTATTGCCGATGGAAATTGTGGAGATAGTGGTGAAAGAACCACCGGAGATAGGCGACGATTACCCTCACATAAAAAATCTGCTCTTAGCCCGGTTTCAACTCACGCCGGTGGCCCTTAGAGATAAATTTGAGTCGCATCAACGCAGACCAGGTGCGATGTGGGCTGATCTGGTGTTCGAGCTCAGGTCCTACCTAGACAATTGGCTAGTCGGGATGAGAGTGGACAGTTTCGACGCGTTGAAAGAGCTACTAGTGACAGAGCAAATAAAAAAAAGAGCACCAAGTGATTTATTTGACCATTTTCTAGATACGTGGGATAGCTTCAAAGAGGCTAAAAGTTTAGCACAGAAATTGGACCATTTTGAGGCGATTAAAAGAGTGCATAAGAAGCCAGGTCTTGCGAAAACGTGGGAGCGTAGGATCTATGATAAACCATCGCTCGAAAGTAAAAATAAATTAGCTAATTTTAGTGGAAAGGGTAGAAATGTTGGATCCCTGAATAGGGATTCTATTAAGCATGAAGCAAGCCATGGGAGTTCTCAGATTAGGCGAGAGGGTCTCAGGGGATCGGAGAGTCAATTTGAAAAAAGGAAACCCATAATATGCTACTACTGTAATGAGGCATGACACACACATAAAACCAGCTTGCCCCAGATTAAGGAAGAATAACTTTGAAACCGTAGCAAATTTAAATGTAAATACCGGGGATGAGGATCCATTTAAAAATTTTAAAGTAAATATGGAGATAAATGGCGTGGATCGGGTATGTTTAAGGGATTCAGGGTCAGCTATAGACGTCTGCGCCTGGAGCTGGATTAACGAAAATGACCTCCTAGGCGAATATGTTTGGGTAAAGAGCCCATTAGATGAAGTTTGCCACTGTTTGCCTCTGGCTAAAATTAAAATCACGACAAAGAGAAGAGAATTTTATACCAAGGCTGCTATAAAGCAGGATAAATGCGATTTCGATATGTACATATTGGGAAACCGGACGGCGGAGCTTATCGAAGCAAGCGATCAAGGCGTACAGTTGATTAACGCTGTGGTGACCAGGAGTAAAGGAATATGTCCGTCCCTTGAGAGGGGAAAGAAGACAAGTGACGGGGTTTTGAATGAGAACCGGGCGAAACTTGTGGAATTCGTTTCCTTGTCCGAAGGGGAAGAAAAAGACAGCCTTGAAATTCCTGCGTTTGAAGAAGGAGGTGAAATGAGTTTAGCAGAACTGAAAGGCTCCGAATTTATAGAAGAGCAAAGGAAATGCCTGGATCTCAAGCAATTATGGGATAAAGCCCAAACAGAGGGAGACACAGAGTTTAAAATTATCAGAGGGAGTTAGTTAGAAAATTAGTTAGTTTAGGGGAGAAATTAGTTAGAGTCGCGAGAACAAGGCGAGGGGAAGAAATCAGACAACTGTGCGTGCCCCTAAAATATAGACTCAAAATTAACAAACTTAGCCATGACGAGATAGGGGGACATCTGCGGGTGACGAAAACCAAAGATATGATTCTAAGGCACTTTTTTTGGCCTAATGTGTACAAGGATGTGGAGGAGTTCGTTAAAACTTGCGACTCGTGTCAACGGGTAGGAAAGCCTCAGGATAAGGTGAAAGCACCTTTGAAGCTCGTGCCGATTATTTCAGAGGTATTCTCTAAAATCAACATAGATGCTGTGGGGCCCCTACCGATCTCAACCAACCAAAATAGATACCTGATTACGGCAATTTGTGTTGCCTCGAAGTACCCTGAAGCTATACCGGGGGAAAGTATTACATCCCCCAACGTAATAAACGCCCTCTTGATTATCTTTTCTAGGATAGGATTTCCGCGCGAAATACAATCCGACTTGGGGACTTCTTTCACTAGTGAATTGACCACCACATTTTTCAATAGATTCGGTATAAAGGTAACGCGGTCCTCAGTCCACCACCCCCAGAGTAATGCAGTGGAAAGAGTGCATAGAACCATCAAGCGCATAATTAAGGCTTTGTGCGTGGAGTCGGGAGAAGATTGGGAGGGGGTCCTTCCTTCGGCATTATTTTCTCTGAGAACGGTCACTCACGAAAGTACCGGATTCAGTCCGACCGAGTTAGTGATGGGAAAGAATTTTAGAACTCCCTAAACATTAATTTATGAGCAATGGATGGAGGAAGAATGCACGAGCCAACCAGTTGTGGAATACATACTGCAATTAATTAATAGACTTAAGCGTTGCCAAGATATTGCGACAACTAGAATGAAGGAATGCCAGCATAAAAGGAAAACGTGGTATGATCGCCAGGCCGTGGAACGGAAATTTGGGAGAGGTGATCTCGTCATGGTACTAGCCACCTCTAAACGGAATAAACTCGATGTGAATTGGATAGGGCCGGCAAAGGTGATAAATAGGATATCGGAGACGAATTATGTAATTGATTTACCCGGGAAAAGGGATAGAAGTACCATCTATCATGTAAATTTACTAAAACCATATAATCGGAGGCCCGAGTTAGTAAATCTGGTCATAGAAGAAGGCTCAGACGAAATAGAGGGGGACGCCGAAATTCCATATCCAGAAAAACAATGTACGACGTTTGACTACCAAGAAATACTGGGGGAAAGCCAACTGCAGCTTAAACTATCCCCAGCTCAGATCAACGAATTAAAAAAGGTTATTACTAAAAATAAGGACGTGTTTTCCCCAGACCCGGGGACAACCCATTTGATGGAAATGGATATCGAACTGACTTCCGACAAGCCCATTAAGACGAAACCTTATCGGATGTCCCCGAGGCAAATTAATATACTGCGAGAGGAAATTAAGCGTTTGTTAGAACTGGGTGTCATCGAGATAGGGCAATCCGATTTCACCTCGCCCTTTATTTTAGTAGAGAGCCCAAATAGAGACCCTCGACCGTGTGTCGATTATCGTCGTTTGAACGAGGTGACTCGAGCTGAGTTTTTCCCCTTACCAAATATGGAGGAGATCGTAGAAAAGGTGGGCGCGGCTCCTTACGTAACCGTTATGGATCTGTCAAAAGGGTACTTTCAGATTCCCCTCACACCGAGAGCGCAGAAATACGCAGCTTTCGTTACACCATTTGGCACATATATCCCCAAGAAGATGATATTTGGATTAGTATGTGCACCCTATTATTTTTGTAAATTAATGGCCCAGGTTTTGGAGAGTTTAGAGCATTTTGCCTTACCTTACATAGACAATATAGCCATTTTTTCCCAAGATTGGAAGGATCACGTAAAACATATCGGCACGGTCTTGGGAAGATTGAGGAAGGCGGGACTAACAGTGAAACCTTCTAAATGTAAATTCGCATAAGAGGAAGTCTTATTCCTGGGTCATAAAATTGGTTCGGGAAGCAGGTCTCCAAGTGATCTTAAGGTCAAAGCCATAGCAGATTTCCCTCAACCCACCACGAAAATTCAGGTACGGTCTTTTCTCGGGCTGGTGGGGTACTATGCCCATTATATCCCAAATTACAGTGCCATAGCTGCGCCATTAACCGACGCTCTAAAAGGGAAGATTAAGAAAGAAAAGATCGCATGGGATGAGAAATGTGAGAAAGCTTTCGAGGAGCTAAAATCCAAACTCGTCTCCCAACCCATTTTGTTCGCTCCGGATTTTTCCAAAGATTTTATCCTGCAGACGGACGCGAGCGAGGTTGGGGCCGGAGTTGTTTTGTCGCAACGGATAGGTGAGGAGGAGCATCCCATTGTTTTCCTAAGCAAGAAATTTTCCAAAGCGGAGCGCAACTACAGCACTGTGGAAAGGGAATTAGCTGCGATAATTTTTGGTTTAAAGCGGTTAAAGCATTATTTAGACGGACAAAAATTTGTTATAGAGATGGACCACAATCCCTTAACATATCTAAACAAGCTGGGAAGCACCAACCCGAGGCTGCAAAGGTGGGCGTTGAGTCTACAGCCTTTTAGTTTCGAAATTAGACACAAACCCGGGAAGCTCCATGAAATGCAGACGGCCTCAGTAGATTAGAATAATCAGTCATCGTAAATTTTCTTATTAAATTATTTTACTCTTTTATTGTATTTGTGTGTCTACATTGTTGTATTGTGTGTGATTGTGTGTATATGGTGAAAAAAGTATGTGTTATTGAAATCCTTTGTGTCTCTCAGTAAAGTGTAAGCACATAGATGTCTAGTACAGTAGTTACGTGTGATTTAACGTATAGTGATAATAGTAAAATGTTAGGATTTAACTTATTCACTTAAAACTCAAATTTTTTTAAGAATAAGATGTAACATTAGAAAGAATCCAAGATCAGAAATTAAATTTTATTGTAAAGTGTGTAAAATGTTATGGAATTTTGGATTTACTTATTATCATATTTGAGTGTTTTTTTTATTATTGGATTGCTGTCCTGGTTGATCTCATTGTTAAGACATTCTTTTTTGAGTCAGTCATAAGAACGGACCAACATTGGCCAGAGAGTCAGAGAAATGGACGTTTTCAGGGGGAAGGAGTTGTGACGTCGTCACAATGGAGTAGTCACCCCTATTCATTAGAGGCTCCACAGCGGGAGAAAACGTGATTTTAGCTGCATTGTGCTGTGCCGAACAGCTGGACGTCGGCGACGGTGTGTCTGGCGGACACTATGGGCTAGGCATCGCTGCATTATTTTCTATTCATGGGCAGTGATTGTACGTCTTGAATGCTGGCGCTCTGCAGGCGGCGGCGAGGTGTTTGAAGTGCCAGATGTCAGCCGGGCCCTTGTCGCCGGGAACCTTTGAGAGGGACCGGACTTTTGTCATCTCTGCACGAATGGATGACGTGGCAAGACCGTTGGTGCCGGGTGCAAAACCCTGAGGTCGGCCAATGGGGATTGATGAGGGGCGTGGAGTGAACCCGCCTAGAGTTTAAAAGAGTGGACTTCAGAAAGAGAGGGAAGACTCCTGATAGACTCCTGAGAGACTCGTGATAGACTCCCACGAGAGATCCGGAATTGAACCCTGCGGACGAAGGAAGAGACTCCGGACAGACTCCTACGAGAGATACCCAAGAGAGAGGCCTGCTGACGAAGGAAGACTCTCGAAAGACTCCTAATAGACTACGACGAGAGATTCCCGGAACTGAACCCTGCGGACGGAGGAAGAGACTCCGGACAGACTCGAACTAGGCATTCTT
>BMAO01002896.1:0-20675 GCA_019973975.1 Trichonephila clavata | reverse complement strand
CGCACACGCATAAAATTTGATTTGAAGTACGTCAAACTATGTATAATAAAAGTGGGTATGTGTTTCGCGTTAATATGATTGTGGTATTCGTACAATACTTCTTTCTATGAACGCTGATTGAAATTTCCTTAAAAAATGTATAAATTATGAGTTCAATTATTTTAGGGATGTGAATAAAAAATGAACGTAAAAGCTATCATAATTCTGTGTTTCTTAAGTTTACAGCTTTCAAATTTTGTGAGGTTATAGAAAAGTATATAAAGAATAATTTAGGTTAAAAAAATTAGATTTGATTTTTTTACAATCTTTGTCAATTGAATCGTACTTAATTGAATCCTCTTAATAAATTAAAACATCCCTCAACTTCCGCCATTTGTTTAAATTGCTTACAATATTACTCTACAGCTACTGAAACAATTACTGAAGAAAACAAACCCAAGGAATTCGCGCCTAAATTAAGCAACTTTATATAATTCAACCTTTCTGAATTTCCAAAAATAAACTCTCTTAATGGTGCCTTTTATTGGCAGCCCACGCCATGGTGTTAACTCAATTACAGAGAGGAGCAACTTTTCTCGACCAGATGCTGTAGAGAGATGAGCTTTAGAAGGTCTAGTTATATTACTTAGAAGTAATTTTCGTACGAAGTAAGCATCCTTCGCGCTTTCTATCTGCAGAGTAAATTGTTTCGTAACATTTCTATAACATATGATCGCCCTCTATTATTCATTTAACTTCTTTAACTATGCAGAGAAACATCTAAAATAATATCCTGTGCAGAAATTTCTTTCAAACAATATGTAACTTAACTTAACTGGCCCAACAGCCCATGAGGGCCAAGGCCTACTGTGCCTATCTCAGTTCACGTGACCTTTGGCCCTGAAGTGCATGAGCAGATGTTCGGGTCAGGTGGTCAGTTTGACGCAAAACTCCCAGTGTTAAGTTCCCAAGCAAGCTTGGTACTCATTTATCGAACTACTGAAGGGATGAAAGGCTGAGTCACCCTTGCCCAGCCCGGGGTTAGAAAATCGTTCCTGTGGTGTGGAAGCGCGATGCACTAACCACTCAGACTCTGGGCCTCCAAAATGTTAATCCCTTGGCCAAAAATAAAATCTATATATAGAGAGAGAGGAGGAAAAAAGGTGATTCATTCATTCATCACAATTTCTCCGGAAATATTAGATCTACAGACTTGAAATGTGATAGTCATGTTCTTTACATGGAGTAGAGATCCATTAAGATATTTTCAGTATATATATTTTACTGCAATATAAAAAACCAAAAACCATGATTATTGATACAGAAGTACAAAGTAGTGAATAATGCAATTTGCATTACAACATTTCATACTACTGCTTTATCGATCCCTGTCATTTCGACACATTAGTGGTTTTCTTTAATTTAAAAGTAGAAAAAAAATTAAATGAAATCGATATTTTTTCTTTTAACTGTTTAGTAAGTGCATTAAATGCAATGTTTTAATCGCAATAAATGTTAAAATGTACTAAAATACCTGTTTTTTTGTAACAAAACTTGTTTTGATTTTTTTTTACCATAAATAAACTATAATTTTAAAAAACTAAAACACAACACGTTTTTTATAGTTCATCGAACTAAAGAGTAAAAAATAATTATTAATATAAGGATAAAATGATTAACGCAGCGCTTCTCAAAATGTGGGACGCTCCCCCTTAGGGGAACGTCGTAACTCTACGACAGGAGAGTGAGTATATTGAAAGGTCGAAAACAAAAGATTATTTTAACAAGTTATTAATTTACTGAAAGTAAACAAACAAAATACATTCTGACATAATAAAAAATAAAATACACATTTACACTGATATAATACACTTATAAATGTATTAGTACTGCACAATGTATTTTATAATTAGTTTGACAATACTAAGTTAAGAACAGGTTTAATAATTACCAGTGACCCCATGGGCTGGTCATAAAAAATTATATGGGAAAATTAGCCCTTATCCTGATAATTTGTACGGTTTATAATTAACCCCTTAAATTCCGATTAAAAGCTACACGATTCCCCCCCCCAATGCCACCGTTTTCCACGTAGGCGTGCGTATGTGATGTATGGGGGGGGGGCGGAAGAAAAGGAATAAATAAACACAAATCCTCTAAAATAAGTAAATCCTTCACAAACACACGCTGTCAAGGTCCTTTTATTGCATTCCAAAGCCTTCAGAATAATATTATGGATAGCAGTGCACAGAAAAGATCGTACTTCGGAAAGACGTATATATACGTCCGGGGCAGTTAAGACTTTGGCTGAGCGAGACGTTTATATACGATGGTGGTACTTAAGATGTTAAAGTTGTATTGTAGCTTTAGTGTCAAAGTATAGTATTATTGAATTCAAGACATTGTTATTGTATGCAGGGTCATGCGATGAAAATTGTAATTGAATATTGGGTCGCAAATATTGAAAGTTTGAGAAGTACTGGATTAACAAGAAAATTAATGTCATTGCGGTAAAAGTGTGGGGTGCTTTGTGCTACCTTTTTACAATAACTCTGCATTTCGGAATAGAACTAGTAAGAAATTATAACAATTGATATCGAGCATCCCACGCTTTTAACACGAGGACATTAATTTCCTCGTTAAGGTATCCGACTACCCTAAATTGTGAATTTGCCAAAAATGGATCAATTTTTTTCATGATTTTATTTTATAGGTCATCTTATTAGCTTTATAGAAATACTAAGTTTATCATTTTCCGTTCACTAGAACAAAACTACAAGTGTTTTCGCAAAGCAGATGCCATTACTTTAAGCAAGATGCCACACTTTAAAACGCGTTTTACTCGAAATGTGATTTTTGAAAATAATCAAACGGGGTCAGCGCGATCACTAAAAAAGTTTTGAAAATAATTAACTGAAATTTTTTGTATAAGTTTTGTGTAATAGTAGAAGTGTTTTAACCTTTGGATTTATCCATAACTGTTATATTACAAATTACAGTCGCTTATGTGAATATAATCACTGTCTTTTTAAGCATTTTCATATAGTAACTGAGATAAAGGGCTCTAGTTATTGTAAAAATTAAAATATCTCTTATCCTGAAGGTCATTTTGACATGAATAATATAGCAACACATCAGAATTGAAAAATTGAAAATTTGTTCATAAACCTTTGGTACAGAATGGACCGCGTTTATGTTATTTTTTATCAATTTAACCCATTTTTTCCCATTTTAGTTATAATAATTTATTTCTCTTCTTAATTTTAGCATATTTTCTTTAAATGTACTAAAAAAATTTAAAACCAACATAAAAATATACATAACTTTATTTTCTTAAAAAAAGTTGTCGCAACCAGTCGGATACCTTAATCATTTTATTCTTATATTAAGAATTATTTTTATACTTTTTAGTTCAATTTACTACAAAAGGGTGTTTTTCAGTTTTTTTAAACTAAAATTTCTTTTTCATTTTTTTAGTTTCCTTTTTTAGTTTTTTTAATATTTTAAACTATCTATTCATTGAGGAATTAATCTTAAATACGTCATTTTATTAAAATCTGGAATACTCATTGGCATCATATCAATGCATCGATACGATCTGGTTTGCAAAATGTAGGATCAGCCAACTAAAGAAAATCTGGAAGAGCTAAGTTTGAAATATTTAATGCGGAAGAAGGTATAAAAAGTCAATGATATTTTTCACTAAAAAGATCGCTATTTGTATTAACTATGAACGTTTCGTTTTAGAGTTGTAACTTATTCTTTTAGTCGCCAAATCTTTAAATAAAATCTTGAATTAGTCCCCAAATCTTTAAATGGGAAATCGTTAATCTTGATTATCCTGTTTTGCTGTGGAACAAATTTTTTAAATTATCGTATTGTCATCGATCCTTGACAAGTATGTAAAATTTTGAATCTATCTGATCCTTTAAAGCGGGTAAAAATCGAGTTCAAAGATTCCGTTACATACTGGTGAAACTAATAAAAGCATGTTAAAAAGTTTTAATACATAAACTTCCTTTCTCTTATGGCAGTACTTAGCTTAAAAGTTAATTTTTAATTTTAGTTTTCCTTCACTATATAGCAGAGAGCATCTTTCCCACGTAGGTAAGTTATGAAATTCTGAAAAGAAAATGTTTCAATACACCCTAATATATGTATTACTGAAGTAGTGTGTTTCACTTTTTCTTTCTATTTAAATTCGTTATGCTGTGAGAATTATTCCTTATGAAGTTATAACAATTTAAAGATATTTCATAATCTAAGTATCTGGTAGTTAAATTTATTCCATGATTCTTTAGAAAATTAGAAAGTAAATCTGAAAACTAAAATATATGTATGGAATAGAATTCCTAAAATATATATCTTTTTAAATCAGAACTATAACGATTGCTACCTCGTTGTGATTTTGATAGTTACTAAATTGCTAGTCCTCAAAAAGTCTGGTTTCTCGATGTAGAAGACTAAAATTTAGGAAACTAAATACTGTAATAACCCAAATTTACGTGATATTTGGGTCTGATTGATTTGGGCGATCCCGACCGTGTAGGTCGGGGTGCAATTTCGCATATAAATACATATAAATTATTTTAGTTGGAGTCGGTGGTGAATATTCAGTAAAATCTTGAATGACACAAATACAAAATCGCAAACCAAAGAACTTTGATGTAGATGGTTTCATAAAATCTAACAAAGTAGTCTGCCGGCTCGAAAATTTTTTTTCCTCCCGCAAAATTTCCTCGTAACATGCTAATGCTTTTTTTATTCCTTGTTTTGTTTTTTTTAAAAATACGCTCTTCGCGTTGGAGTCTATACTTCCTAAAATGTGTAAATCTATTTCAATCAAACCGAAGTCTTCTGTCAAATTCCCAATCCTCATTCAAACTCCTGATTGAACTCGATATTAAGACTCAAGTTCTTCAATGTGCTTCAATTGCTCTTGCTCATGCATTTCTATGAGCTCATCAATTTTCAGTTCCTGATTGTGAAATTCCATCAGTTCTTGAAAGTCATCACTATCCACTTCTAAATTTGTTTACCTGGCAAGATCGACAACTTCTTCAATTACCAATTTTATCAGTACTGATTGAGTGATGAAAAAAGAACACAATCTCGACGAATCGACGAGATTTGAAAATTGCGTAACTCCGGGCTCGCGTAAATCGGGTTAGCATAAGTTAAAGTATTACAGTAAGTATTAAATGATCCAAATCTAAGGAATTATCAAATTAAAATACATTATATTTGAGAATTTTCAAAAAAAAAAATTTTTAATTTCTGAAATATAAACGTAAGTGAAATCAAAAGAAACATTGAATCTTTTTTGTAATCATATCTTTGAACGATGCCCTCAAGAAGTTCAAAGCTTATCTTCATGAATTTTAATTTTACTCTTCTTAGTTGATTCGAAAACCTTTGTCTTAAAAACATTAACTATTATTACTCTAATATCTTTTATAATTTGCAGAAAATTAGATAAAGTTCACAAGTAAAGGTTTTATATCAAAAAAATCTTTTTAAATCCATTGTTTAAGAGATGTAAAAATTGAAAGACTAAGGATTTTTCCCCAAATTCAAAAGCTAGCGAAAGTAAAATACTTTTCTACACAAAATTGAAATGTTTTATTTATTTAAAGTGCGGAAAAAGTCAGTTTAGAAAAATCAGACTCAGTTTTAGACTATGAAAAAATAAGGATAGAATGTTTTTATCGTTGTTATTTATATATGAGAGAGAGTAACAATGCTTCAAAAATTCTTGGTAAGAAAGATACAATAAATTTTTTCGATCTATGTGCAAATATATGGGAAAAAATATATTTATGTTATATATGTATACTTCCTCATATATACCATATGGCATTTACTAAAATGCAAAAGCATCTATGTATAATAGATTTGAAAATTCTATTATATATTCTAGAAAAACAGTATTTTATTTTTCTCCAATATCTTTCATGTTTACGAATGATTTTTATAAATTTATTTCCAAGTTATTTTACATTCAATATTAGGAAGTTATTTGATAACTTATTTTTAAATTTCTAGTAGTTACAAATGGTGTTTGATTATGATAAATTGATCAATGAGGATTTTTATCCAAAGCCAAAAACATGTACGACAAATTATATTTGAAGTACAGTTACATCTCTCACGCCATTTCTAAAAGTAGAAAATGAGACTATAAATTAAATTCTGTTAAAATAATTACATTACTATTGTAAATTAAATATATTGTAAATTAAGAATATAAAAAAATTACATGAATGTGAAAAAAGAATTCCATTTAAAAATTTAGATTAAAAGAGGGTGAAAAAAAAATCATGACTTATAAATTATCATGTTGGGAGTAGGCGAGGCGAGCCTAGTCAATCCGGTAGCAGCGAGAAAATCCGAATTAAAGAGAAAAAAATTTTGAATGTGGAAAGTTAGAATGAGTTAGTATCGAGTGGAGCTGCTGTGATTGGTTGACAGAAAAGTCAGTTATTATTACTTTCAAGTCAGGTTGAGAATATCGATCAATCATTGAGTTTTTCTCAGCTCGAGAAGGTCGAGGTGCAAAACTAGAGAGAATTTAAGAAATAAAAGTTATAAATTAAAAGGAATAATTAAACAAAAAAAATTTAATACAAAATTTTAAAAATAACAGGACCAATTCAAATAGATCTGGGTCTGTGAAAATTTAGATCAAGAGTAGTACAAAGTGAGTTTACAAATGATGAATCCGATTTTTAAAAATTATATTTTTCAAACGACGTGCATATATTGCAATAAGTGGTATATAATGTAAAGGGAAATTTTCCAAGCTTTTTTTCCAACCAATAGTCAACAGTACATTCAAGATCACTGTGATTGAAGTCCAAACATGGTGACAATGACAGAGAAGAGTTTTTGCATATTAGAGTATGCGAGGAATTTTTTAGTTATTCAGGTTGTTGTCGTGCGTGTTTTTTATACTGAGATACATATGAAGACCATAGATGGAAGAACAGAAACATACATTACAGTTACAGACGATGATCCCAGCATACAACAGATGGAGTGCGCTACTTTCTATTTGAGACGGGAATCCATTTCAGGCCAAAGTCCGACTTCTTTTCCCGAAGATACATCCATGCCTTACTCGGGATTCGAACCCGAGCCCAATCGATTACAAGCTGATGGTCATATCCACCATACTGGCTGGGCGGCAGTTATTCTGGTGCAAAGTGCATTTAGAAAGAAATCGCTGCAGAAAAAAATCCCGCCCAACAAGAGCCTTCTGCAGTGGTATCATCAATTTAAGAAAATATGTTGCTTGTGTAAAAGAAAAGTCGTGGATAGCCAAGCGTCTCGGAAGAAGTAGTGGAGAGGGTGAGGCAGATTTTTGTTCAAAGTCTACTGAAGTCTACGAGTGTTGCCACCAAAAAATTAGAATACCCCAGAAAATGGTACGGAAAATTTTTGAAGAAATCAAATTACAAGCCATATCATTTGAAATTGACACAACAAATAGCAGAGGACCACAAAGAGGCATTCGTGAAGCATTACAAACCATTAATAGAGTGATGCTACAAAATGTATGAAACGAAATGGAGATTGGATGTATGACGTGTAAATAAAGAAACACGCTAAGAATATTAGTCACAAAAAACACTTGATATATTTCTCTTTACATTTATATATATAGATCCATTTATTGTGATATGTGCAGCAGTTTCGACAATATAATTTTTTGAGATCGGGTTCATCATTTGTACTCACCCTGTATATTAATGCCATCTTATAGAAAACACCCCATTCTGAATTGAAACAGAAACTTAAAATGTTTCATCTGATGTGGGAATATATTGTCTGCTAGTTAATATGCGAAATGGAATCTGTGTGACTAAGTAAGTACAAACAAATTTCCATGTATGCATTAAATCTATTCTAATCTGGTTAGGAGCTCTTAATTTAATACATGTAAAATTTATACAGCAAGCTTTAAACTCTACTATACTTTTTGCTATTGAAATAATTCACATAAAAGCATTCACCAGAAAACCAAAATTTCCCTTTCATTACAGTAACATAGAACAAAATACAAAAGCTCGTTCGCTTTTCCCTATGGATATTTTACGGAACAATTACCATTTTTGAAGAAATTTAAACAGGGAAAAGAGTGCGGAAAGTGTGAAATAGGAAATATATTCAAGGCTTCCTAAGAAATTTGAGTATTAAACAATTTGAGACAAACACTCATTCTACATACTTATTGTTTTGCTCTCCCTTCTGGAAAATTCCTTACTTCGGGAGCAAAGAATTCCCTCAATATTATTAATTTGAATATTCCCCCGTCTATTTACTGATTCATTTCTGAGAACCGCATTTAAATATTTGACGCTTGTGGAACGGGAGACACAATCAAATTCGAATTCAAGAGCGACTAGAAACACTAGAACTTCCGAACTGGAAAGACGGTAAGAGTTTTCACCCTCATTTACATGGTTAAAATTGCATTTTGATCACGCTAGAAATGTTTTCGTTCCTTTTTACCATGTGTTGAAATAAAAAAAGCAGAACAAACAGGAAACGAGACTCCTATAAGATGTATTTCTTATTTAAAGGTCAAGGTGAAAACAAAGAACCGAGCGAAATGAATAAATATTTTTGTTGTAGTTTTTAAATAGTAGATTTATGGAAAAATTTGCGAATGGAATGCATTTATCTTGTTTTGGATGATTCCAGAAAAGTTACTTTAAAATCTACGATTTTTATGATTATATTATTATTAATAATTGTTATAAAATGTATGTGTAAGAGCCTATCTTTTAATTGGACTAATAGCGTTCGATTCGTATCTGATCCGACTATTAATAAAAATTATCAATATTGTTAAACGTATTGTGTGTGAGACGTCCCTCTGCTCACATTTTATCCAGATTCTTAACAATCATAGTCAAATATATTAATTAATAACAATTATAATATTTCTGAATTGCCTCTGAGTTTTCTTTTTGTCCCTTTATGTATTCTAATTTTCTTAAAATTTAGACTTTCGTTATTAATAAAGATTTTTTTTTAAGTTTAATTTTTACATTTTATTATTTGACGATTTTGTATCTTCCACTTGCTATTCTATTCACTTTCTATTTGTTTTGTAATTATCTTCTCCTTTGCATGCCCCATATATATTTAGCGTATTATATTTTATCACAACTTCTGACAATAAAGTTCGGAAAATAGTCCTGTAAAAGTAACGTAGATGAAATATTAACCAAAGTGGCCTTGCTGTCCTTCGAAATAGTCACCTTACATAGCCTCTGAGATCTGCTATACATGCCCTGGAAACTTTTCAAAAAGTCTTCTTTTGAGATGGAGTTCAAAAGCCTAGTTACTTTTCGTTGGATTTCAGAAATATCGTCAAATCTCTTTCCTTTAAAAGCGATTTTGAGTCCTGTGAATAGGAAGAAGGTTGGAGGATTGAGTTCTGGCGAGAATGGTGGATGTTCAATTTGCACCAACCCTTTTTTTGCCGGGAACTTTTTTTGACGATATTGGTTGTGTTAGAGCGAGCATTGTCGTGAACAAAAAACCATGAACCTTGTGCGCACTGGGATCGTACCATGAGCAGACGTTTTATGGAACGGTTAAAAATTTCAATGCACCTTGCAGTATTCATCGTCCCGCAAGCATGCGCACAGTTAATCGATGATCTTTCGTGATTAATTTACTCACTTTCTCGATGTTTTAGTCTCTGTGAAGATCGCTGATCTTTCGCTACAGGGTTGTCAGAAACACTTTCCCGGCCTTCTTGAAAACGGTGAAACTCTCATACACACACTTAATGGACAGTGATTGATTTTCGTAAATATGGACCAGCATCGAGTAAGTTTCTGTTGGTGTATTGCCAAGCGTAAAACAAAACTTTAAATTGATCTTTTGTTCGATCATTTTCCTGTTCTCAGTTAAGAACCAACTCACTAAACAAGCACTTTGTAAAACAAGTCTTACACAGAACAAAAACGACGCTCAACTGAACAACGGTGGTGGCAGATGCTCAATGCCTGCAGCTACGCATGTGTAGCGTATTGTTTCCCCAGTGTTGCCAGATTGGCAGTACTGATTTTACACTCCGAACTTTATTGTCAGAGGTTGTATAATCCACATAGGTCGCCTTTTCTAGGCTTTCTGAAGATTCATTCAAAGAACATGTAATTACAGTATCAGGAATAAATAATGATTAAGAGCTGGATGATAAAAGATCAGCATCTTCTATAGTACGAAAGTAAGTTTTATTGTCAAATGGGAAAAGGAGAAACTAGTGTGAACAACTGGTATTGCGTCATCCGAAGAGTCAATGGCTGTTATGGTGTGTAGGAGGAAGATAGAGCAAATACTTTAGACGACATGAAAACGAAGTTCATCAAATGAATTCGTTTGCGAATGCTATTATCTTTTCTTTTCTTTTAAATTTCGCAAGGTAGCTTATCTAAGTTCGCGTAACTTCACACTGGAGTCTGTAGAGGGAGGGAGGGGTATTCATATAGTAGTTAGGAGAACTCATGGTTGGATTAGGTGACTTTAGATGTTTTAATAAAATGTTTCAGCTATTGGCCAAAATAACTGATGTCTCAGCCTCAAGTTCTCAAATGGCTTGGAAGTTATCACAGATTGCTAGTTTAAATTAGATAATCGAATCTCATTCAAAGAGTAAAATTTGTTTTTAAATTGTAATACAAGCAAAACACGTGCTTAATAGAATTGTAAAAGACAGATATACTCTGGTCCACTAAAGCCTTCAATAAATTATGTGGATTATTTTAACTTTTTTATAGCGAAAATTTAAAGGCAAACCAAAATATTGAAAGAAAAATATTTCGCTTACTTTTATATTGATTTAGTTGGACGGTTATACTTTGTAATTTAGGGAACAAAATAAGACCTTAATACAGAAATTCTAAATCTTATACAACACAAATATGTAAGCAGAAGTTATTTCTCTTGACAACCAAATTTATGTTATGATATTTGTATTGTTAGTTAAAACTACCCTTTTTATATCTAAGTCTTATTTACTTCAAGTACCACGGGGCCTTAAAACTTCATCAGAATAATACATATCACTTGAAAAACATTTTTTTTATTTAAAAAATTGCATTCAATCAATAAGCTACTCATTATTATACATTTAAATCCTTAAAAGTTATGAAAAATGTTTGTTATTTAACTAAAAGTCAAAACTTTCATAAAAATGTAGAATTTCTGATGAAGTCAGGATATTATAAATACTTTTAGTGGTAAGAATAAATATTCCATTGGTATGGGAATACAATTTTTATATACAAAGCTTGGGTATTAAATTTCGAGTATATTTATAATAAATCCAAAACAGTCCGACAAGGATAATGATCTAAATTTTTCAACTCGAAAAGAAATGTTATATTTCAAATACTGAAATTCTCATTCTGATAATATGTATTGTTTTTCAACTTATATTTCTAAAATATTTTTGTACACATCCATGTTTTTTTCCATAATATAGTCTTCTGATATTAATTTACATTGTTTTATAAACGAGAGAAAATAACATCATCATAGTCGTTTATCTAAAATGCATTGAAAAAGTCAGTTATGAGGTAACAAATTGATAAAATTATGTTAGGAAAAAATGAAAAAGTAGCATTTGAATATACACTCTATAACAAAAAAAAATGACGCACCAAGAAAGAGTCCGATAAAAACAAAATTAATATATACAGAATAGAAAATGATTAAAATTTCAGAAGAATTTTTTGATTTACTTCAGAATTACATAGTTACAGAGTAACGAGTTCAGTAAGGTCTCTAGCCTGTGACCCATCTCTAGCCTGGATGTAAGATTCCATACGACGTGGCATAACGTGATAAAGCACCCTGACGGTCTCCTGCGGTATTTCTAGCCAAATTTGCTCTAATTATTGGGACAACCCAACAACATTCCCTAGTAGATGCAGTGACCTTCCCATCATATCCCAGACATGCTCTATTGGAGAGAGACCTGGTGATCTAGCTGACCAAGGAAGTGTTTGACAAGCGGTAAGACAGTTTATAGCCACACGCACCGTATGTTGTCTTGCATTATCTTGCTGAAAGATAAGGCCAGGGTACTGCTAAAGGAACGGTAGCAAAACAGTTCCCAGAATGGACCATGACTCCTGGTTGAGGGCCTGTGTGGCTTGCAATTCGGAAAGCAAGATCGGCGCGCTGGCCAGGACGTCTCCAGAGACGTCTTTGATGATCATTATAGGACACAGTTGAAAGTGGGATACGTCCCCAGTCAACATGGTTCCAACCTGATAGAGCCAAGAACCACACCACTGTAATCTACCTCGCATATATTGCCTAAATTTATATGGTGTAGCAGCGAGTTGTGCGTCCCGGGCCAATCGTTCCGAAAGCATGGACCACACAATGGAGATTGGCGGTATATCAGGAGAATAAGTGGGTCAAGGGAACAATTCAATCTTATTGATAAAAAAAAAGAACTCTTGAACATTGCGTACGACGTGTGGTCGCGCATTATCCTGTTGGAATATGGCTGATGGTAAGCGCTGAATGTACGGGAGGACCACGGGCTTCAACACCTTAGAGAACTAGTGCTTTCTGTTCAGTACTAGAAAGGAGCGGCAGTGAAACCCAATACCACTCCCAACCATAATGCCAGGTGCAGGACCAGTGTGGCGATGCATAACGCAACAGTTCAGCAACCTTTCACCACGTGTCTCCAAACTCGATTCGAGGCATCGTGATGTTGCAGGCAGAAGCGGGACTCGTCAGTAAACATAATGTGCTTTAATTCTGTTGTTTATGTCCGCAGTTCATCGCATCATTCGCAGTGCAACACCTGTGTTATTTAGTCAAGGGTAAATGAAGCAAGGACGCTTTGCAGACATCCAACTGCTGCAAACGGCGTTGAATGGTACAAGTTGACACCAAATTATGCGTAACAGACTGAATCTGTTGTGCTATGGTTCGTGATGAGGCTGCGCGATCCATCACTGTCATGCGCACAATTCACCTGTCATCACGAGCAGTGGTATAACGAGGTGAATACATCAGGTCTGTCGTTTCCTCCTCCATCCAGCTATGACAGATCCGCATCAAAGTTGATTGGTTTCGTCCAACTCGCGTTTACCGATTTCTCTGAAGAATAATCCACAATCCCTATAGGCTACCATTCTTCTTCTGTCGAATTCAGATACTTGGTCAAAAGACGTTCGATGTTATCCAAGAGGCATAAGCAAACACCTCATGCAAAAAAATGTATGAAAAAAGAATTGCCATACCTCAAATTGCCATTCTGTGTTTCTCTTATATAACGCTTGCGGGTGACGCTACGGTCACCCACGATGTGCGTCTGCGCTATAATGCTAATGATTTGCGCATTTCATCACCACCAACGCGTGATAAAGTCTCACATAATTTGCATGCGTCTTTCAGGGTGTTGCATTTTGTATGGCCAACAGTGTACATACAGCACTCCATTGTGATTTGTATTTCTTATGCAATATAAAACAAATGTAACAAGATAAAATTGCTATACTCTGCTGTAACTGAAAAATATGTAAAACTTCCGATCATAAATTCGTACTGAAAAGGAACGTGTGACGGGTTCCTATCCATGCCTTCGACTAATCCTCTGGAGAAAAATATTTCTTAACCATTACTTATTTATAAAATCTCTTCTAGTAGAAAAGCCGTGATTTATGTTCATTTGAATGCTATTTAAGCTCTTGCATATAGGGGTTGGTTGTTGGTCTGCTATAGGAGTTATATTATCAAAATCAATATCAAAACCGGTTTTTATACCGAGTAAGCAAGCGATACCGGTCACGCCCTGACCAGTGCTGTTTCATCGGATCATAATCAAGATAAGAGAGATAGTTATTTGTCTTAAAAATTTAGGATAGCGATCGATTAAGTTGACCGTTCCCTCAGTTTACGTCATTTCTTAATAGTAATTGATCAAAAAAATGTTATTTATTTTATAATAATGGCTAATTATTTGGTGTCTCAAACTTCACCAGCGACCGCAGGGTTACGACAAACATATCATGCAGATAAGTAAATCGTCACAAAACAAAGACGAAGTTTAAGACAAATGTATGAGTAATCGCAAAAATAATTATATAACTTTGTTTTACACAACAAAAAGTATTAGAAATATATATTGTGTGGACCTTCTCACGCAATGAAACTAGATAGATTGTACTGAAAAATACGAATCTTCTGTGTACTGTTAAAGTTAATTACACTATGACTAAATATAGTTTTTTATATCTATCAAATTTCTGGTCATTTCGATAAACATTCTAATTGCTGGACAACCAAAAATGATTTCAATGAATGAAGGGTCAGACATATAAAAGTGTAAAAAAATTAAGGTCAGATCAAAGTAATGTTTCCTATTACGAAAGCTTATAGGAACTGAAAAGATTCACTCACTACATGTGAACGTGCGTTATCCAATTGGAACAAAGCACCATATTGCTTGTTAGAGAGAAAAAACGTCACACTCTTCAGCTATTCGACGGCTATTGGCGATGGACCTCGAATTTTCTACGATGCTCAAGTGACGAAGACGACACCTGAGTTGCGTGTGTGGCACGACCCTCTCTTAACATCCACATCACACAAACGGGAGAAGTTTGGGCCTCGACAGGTTTAACGTGCAGCTGCCTCCTCTACATTGTGGGTGTTTATCGGCACTACACTTGAACTCATCACGCGTCAGCCACGAGTTCGGGACCTTGACCTTTAATTTACAGCGACCGAAAAATGTCAGAGCCATATTCGTAAAATTATTTTTCTTGGGATGTAAATGTTCTTTTGGTGTAACTAGTTACGATCTCTGTGTAGGATTTATAACGTTCAAAACCATCAATCTAAATATATCACAGGCAAATAAATCGATGATAAAAACTGTACAGGTCTGAAGATGTCTTGCTGTCATGCGTGCGGTATACTATCATTAGTATCAAGGCTATGTCACTAAAGATCAAATCTCTCCCCTTGCTGAAATAATTTTATTTTCTCAATTTGTACACTAATATAGGTAATGTAATCTAGAAATAAATGTATTTCCAAATAATAATAATATTCTTTCGTAAATCTTCTGCAATAGTCTTTTATAAATAATTATTTCGTTTAGAAGAATACGGAATGCGTAACTTTTCTATAAGAGGGCCCACATTTATAATAGCCCATTATTTCTAACTCTTTCTTAACTTTCGAATTGTTGAAACCACTGCCTAAGTCATTGGAAAGGCTTTACAAAAAGTAGCAAGAAAATCTCTTAATGCAAAAAACTTTTTAACTCCCTTTATTGTAGAAATCTAAGTTCAATGTGTGTGAAAAATGCATTACTATTTTTCCCTTGCATTTCAAAAGCTATAGAACTTATTTTGTTTTTATGTGTAACATAAGTATGTCGTTACTCTTTAAGCATTATAGTTTTGGTTTGTTTATTTCAAAATGACTGCATTTTGGCAGCTAAACCATTTGAAGACACGACAAGTCTCCAAGAGTGGATGCCATTTCATTTGTGGCACCAATTAGTGGCCGCTTCCGACACCAAATTGTAACGCTTTATTTTTTTTATTCAAATGAAATTTTCGTCGGATGCTAAATATTGCCACGATTTAATTTTACCGAGACTACCAGTGCCAAATTGATATTCAATGGATCTTTTACATGCTACATAATCATATAACACGTGTGCTTGCGATTTTCGAATTCAGAAAATCTATCGACTCCAGCTGGGATCAAACTCGAGCTTAAGAGGTGGGGACGTTACCTCATAACCACCGAGCCTATCTTCAGCAATATTACTATTAGATGTAAAACTGAATAAGATATAAAAAAAACTTTTAAAGCTAATTCAAAAAACTGCTGTGTGACTAATATTTGTAAAAATTACTTAAAAACTTTTAACCAAAAAATATTTAATTATTTTTTTCAACAATATGTGAAAATTTTCCTTTAAAACTTATTGCAAAATTTATAAGTGCAAAAACACATATCAATCATAGTTTAATTTCTCGAGAATGGTATTTTTGACAGTAGGTACTGTTTTAAAGGAATCGACTAAATGATTATGTATCTTTTTTATTCAAAAAATATCTTTCTCATTTACAGTTTTAATGAACAAATAATTCAAAAGACAGAGTAATAATTTTTAACTTACAAAATATTAAAAGAACTTCTCAAAAAGAATCGTATTACGATGAATTACAATTCTAGAATATTTCACAACATAGATTATTTTACTGTCTCGTAATGAAATGTATTCTTCAAAAGAAAATTTATTTGCCAGGTTATTCTAACAGCTCCTTGGGGACCAGTTCCTGTTTACATAATTCGTCAAAACGCAGTTATGTCAACTTTTATTCAAAAATAAACTTGAAACTGAAGACGCTGCTACGTGTAATGCCTCTCAATACATTCACTGATAGATCAAGTTGCCAATCTCTCTCCTCTTCCAAAAGAAATATAGAATAGTAATTTTCAATTTCTCACTCCTTTTCCGTCATTTTTATCACTGAGTTTTGTGTTACAAAAGACAGATTTCCTCATTTAATATGTTCTGTCAAATATCATTTTTAAGTCAGAAACACTTTTTTTCCTTAAAAAAAAACGTCTTGTTTCCCGGCTTGTTTATTTGAATGCGAATCAAATGTTATTTTTGTTTAGGGTAAAACGAAACTATAAGAAAGAAATCGAAGAATGCAAGGCTTTGCTGTTCTGAAGAAGAAAATTGGTAATAATATATTCATTTTCAATCCTTTTTTATTAAAATGATGTTTATGGCAGTTTCAAAAAAGATTTTCCCCTCTGAATTATTTCAGACAGACAAATGAAGAGGCAATAGCACAAATATGCCTTCGCTTCTGCAAAAACAAAGAAACCTTTTTTTAAAAAAATGTTTTTTTTTCTCTTTAAACTTTTAATTTCCACAATACACTTCATTCTTTTTAATGTATCCGACTACTTGCGACAATTTTGTTATAAAAAAATAAGAGAGATGGGGATTTTTCGTCGTTTTTAAATTTTTTTAGTATATTTTAAGAAATATATGCTAAAATTGAGAGAAGTGAAATAAGAAATTACTATTACTAAAATGGGTAAAAATTCACAAAACATAACATAAATGGGGTCCCTTTTGTACCAATAGTTTATGAACAAATTTTCAATTTGTCAATTCTAAGGTGTTTCTATGTTATTCGTTTTTGAAATGACCTTCAGAATCAGAGAAAATTTAATTTTTACAAAAACTACAGCACTTTATCTTAGTAACTATATGAAATTACTTAAGAAAACAGTAATTATAAATTTTGTAATAAAACAGTGATTCCTAAATCTGAAGGTTAAAACACTTCTACTGTTATACAGAACATACACAAAAAATTTCAGTTAATTATTTTTAAAACTTTTTAGCAATTGTGTGTTATCCCCGTTTGAGCATTTTCAAAAACAAAAAAAAAACATTTTGAGTAAACCGCGTTTTAAAGTATGACCTCTTGCTTAAAGTAATGGCATCTGCTTTTACTAAATAACTTGTAGTTTTTGTTCTAGTGAACGGAAAATAATAAACTCGGTATTTTTATAGAGCTAATAAGATGGTTTATAAAATAAAATCGTAAAAAAATTTGTCAATTTTTGGCAATACTCACAATTTTAGAGTACTTAGATACATTAATAAATAACATTTTCATTCAATTTTTCAATTAAATGTATGGTTGTAATTAATTTCTCAAAGGAAATTATGTTCAAAAATTTATCAATTAGCACGTTTGTTTTTAAAATTATATTTTTATCTTAATATTGGTTTCAATTAATCAAGTGAAATTTTATTGATATCAATATTTCTTGTTTAATTTTAAAGTTTATTCTAATTGTATATTAAAAAGTCTTATAACTATAAGTTTCTCTGATATTGGGTGAAAACTTATTTCATTTTAAAATATGCCTCATCCCTTAATGCTAAATAAAGCATCCTATAATTTAAAAAAAATTTAAAAATAATTATAATTAAATTTTATAGTTATGTTGAGACGCATGCAATATTCTTTTAATTTCATAATTAATTATACATAAATAAATTTAGATATTTTTGTTACACAGAATTTTATACCTTTAAGAAATAATATGGTAACTAAGAAAATACATCTATAAAAAATATAAAGATGGGCATTTTTCTGAAAATTAAATAATTAATGTGCTTATAGATTTTTTTTTTAAATTTTAATTGTAGATTTAAGATATTTTTGTTACTGTAATTAGTGTGAATCTGTTGTAAATATAATCAGCAATTCAAAAATGTTCATTTAATTAAAGGTTTTGTAATGTAATAATGTG
Source organism: Trichonephila clavata (assembly GCA_019973975.1). Classification (NCBI taxonomy): domain Eukaryota; kingdom Metazoa; phylum Arthropoda; class Arachnida; order Araneae; family Nephilidae; genus Trichonephila; species Trichonephila clavata. Next base: position 2,339 of record BMAO01002896.1, on the reverse strand, counting down.
CAAATATCAAATTTCAGTTTGGATTGATTTAATTTTTCTCTCTATTGCAATATTTGCAATCTTGTCTTCAAAAATTTAAAAATGCAGTTATTTGTGATATTTTTATGTTGTAATTAAATTTGTTCAATGGCAAATATTTTCTAAAATATTAATCTTCCTATGTATTGTAAAATGAAATAAGGACTATATATATATGCGAGGGTAAGTTCAAAAATAAGTTTCCCCTGTCGACTGTGGTCAGAGTTGTGCATGAAAGTCAAAAAATAGAATGAGACATTAAGGATATGACATACCTTTATTTTATTATTCTCGTACGAGTACGTTGAGACATTTGTCATATCGCTTGATAAGCTTCAAAAAGTCCTCCAAGAAAAAATCAGGGCTTTGCATATGGAAGAAGTGTTGAACGGCTATGGGCGAAAGGCGACACAGCAGGAAAACGCGCAAGTCACCGATACACCATTGGGTAGAGGTCGCTGCAAATCAAGCAGATGGCGCTGTTGCAGTGCCTGCTCAAAGCGGAGACCAGCCTCTCATTTGAGCCCCGGTAGGTATGGAGAGAAGGTGCGTTTTGAATTCGTGGTCAAAGGAGGAAGAGAGAACGGTTATCCGCTATGAATGGGCATGTGGAGTATCAGGGGGAAGTCTATGGGCCAGGTGTGATGTCGAAGTAAATGGTGCGGAGATGGTGTCGCACATTCAGTGATGGACGTCAGCAAGTGGAGGACATACCGAGAGCTGGACGGACGCGCACGGCCACTACAGATGCAAATGTCGGGAAGGTGGATGACATGATTAGAGAGAACCGGCGTATCACCATCGATGAAGTAGAGGAAGAACTTGGAATCTCACATGAGCGAGCTCAAAACATCATCCACGACATTCTTCGATACAGAAAAGTGTCAGCACGATGGGTGCCCCGACAATTGACCTCGACACACCAGGAACAACGCATGGCGGTCAGCCTGGAACATCTCGTGCGTTACCATGAAGATGGCAATGACTTTCTGTTTCGGATTGTGACGGGGGATGAAACGTGGGTCCACCATTTCACGCCAGAATCGAAGGCCGCATCTATGGAGTGGAAGCATCCGTCATCACCTGTCCGAAAGAAGTTCAAGACAACTCCCTCTGCAGGTAAAGTGCTCCTCACAGTTTTCTGGACGCCCAAGGAATTTTGTTGCTGGACTTTTGGGAGGTTGGAATCATCAATGCTACGTGCTACTGTGACACCCTGTCGAAATTGAAAGAGGCGATTCGGAAAAAGCGGCCTGGCCTTATCACATCTGGCGTTCTGCTGTTGGATGACAATGCCAGACCACATTCGGCGACGGTAACGCAAAACCATATTGCAACTCTTGGTTGGAGCGCCTACACCATCCGCCATACAGTCCTGATCTCGCACCAAGCGACTTCCATCTGTTTCCGGCTTTGAAGAAAAATCTCGGGGGAAGGTGCTTTGGAAGCAATACTGAAGTGAAACAAGCCGTTCAACGCTTCTTCCATATGCAAAGCCCTGATTTTTTCCTGGAGGGCTTTTTGAAGCTTATTAAGCGATATGACATATGTCTCAATGTACTTGGTACCTATGTGGAAAAATAAAGGTATGTCATATCTTTAATGTCTCATTCTATATTTTGACTTTCATACACAACTCTGACCACAGTTGACAGGGGAAACTTATTTTTCAACTTACCCTCGTATATATAAGTTATTCTTTCTAAATGTATATACTTATTTTTTTTCCTATGCAATTTCAAAATTTTCTTTTTTTTAACTAACTTATTTAAAGAGATAAGTTCTATCTTCAGACTTATCGTTTTCTATTTCTGCTATACTATTTGAATGGTAAGATTCTTCATCTTCTTCAAAAAGAAATTTCTTAGGCAAAAAGTTTTCTCTTTCAGATGCTTTCTTGTGCTCTGAGTTGGCCTAAGAACTTTTTTCCAACTCTAGACTCAGCTTAGAAGCCTTTTTCGACCTACAGAAGAGGAAACAAAATAACAAACTCTTCAAAAATACCAAAGACCTAAAAATGAAAAGTTTTTCTCATTATACATTTTTTTTTTTCGTTTTTCGTAATAAAAACATTTTTCAAAAAAACTTTCTAGCTTTTTGAAATTGGATATAGGTATGCATAGTATACACAAAAAACATTTATAAATGTTAGTTCTCATCGGTTTTTCATCCATTTTTGATACATTATGAAAAAGATATTACCGATAAGAAAAGATCTCGACTTGATTTAAAAATGTGTTGGTAAAAAATTACCAGCACTAATATTCCATTTAGAGTAGTTTGTACTCTTTTTGGCGACTTTATTGCCGGGGCCGCTAAAA